>MCJB01018373.1:22472-41550 GCA_002018475.1 Nicotiana obtusifolia | reverse complement strand
GGGGGGGGGGGGGTTCTGATTATTTTGTAAAGGACATTGTAACACGCATCCCAAAGCAATAAACTATTATTTCTAGTCATTATTGTCTTATCACTCTGTTCCGGCTCCGATTGTAGCGTCTTTGACTCGAGGATGACCAACCTTCAAGGCCAAGATTGTTTAACCTGTATGGTTTGCATTTACTTTTTTATCATTTATTTCAATTTGAATCTAATTTCTCATTTTTGTATCAAATTAGATCACGTATTCTTAAAACCGCGTATAAATTCAATTGTTATTCGATTTTGAGGGTAAACAGTTTGGCGCCCACGGTGGGGCTAAGGATAATAGTGGTTATTTGATACAAATCTCCATAACACACACACTGCTTTACACTTGCTCTTTGAAGTGTCTTTGATTCCAGGCTAAAATACAAAAATGTCAAACTCTCAAACAGCATCTCTGCATGTTGACGACGAGTCCGGTCACCAAGGTGGAAATAACAAGATAGCGCCTAGTAACGAGATACCACCTGCTGGTCCCACTGGAATTCCGATCGCAGACCCGATTGACGCTAATTCGCATGTGGCTATCGATGTAAACTTGCTTACAGACCCTGAAAATTAGCGTTCGTGGTGGAGCCCGATTAGCAACTCGAAACACACAAAATGTTGAAAGGAGACGGGATCAGTCTACGAGTGATCTTCGAAATATTGCTGGCTCAACAGGCAGCGATAGCTCAGTTACAGAACCAAAGCCGTGCACCGAGCAGGATTGAGCCCGATCCTTCCCCGGAAGTCACCCGTAGGGATGAACCGCTCATAGAAAGGTCGAACGAACACGAATCGAGAGCTAACTCCGAGATCATAAAAATGCTCGAGGAACTGACAAAACGGATAGAATCAGGGGAGAAGAAGATTGAGGTTAATGACAAAAAGGTGGAAACCTACAATTCCTAGGTAGACCAAATTTCATGATCACCTCCGATATTGAAGGGCCTGGATTCCAGGAAGTTCGTGCCAAAATCTTTTCCATTGAGCGCGGCTCCGAAGCTGATCCCCAAGAAGTTCCGTATGCCCGAAATACCCAAGTATAACAGAATGACCGACCCAAACGAGCATGTAACCTCTTATACATGTGCTATGAAAGGGAACGACCTTGAGGACGATGAAATCGAGTTTGCTCTGTTGAAAAAATTTTGGGAGACCCTGTCGAATGGAGCTATAATATGGTATCATAATTTACCTCCTAATTCTAATGACTCATTTGCTATGCTTGCAGAATCTTTCGTAAAAGCACACGCAGGTGCCATCAAGGTCGAGACTAGGAAATTGTACATTTTCAAAGTCAAATAGAAGGATAACGAGATGCTTAGAGAGTTCGTGTCCTGATTTCAAATGGAACAAATGGATCTGTCGCCGGTCGCGGATAATTGGGATGTTCAAGCTTTCACTCAGGGACTTAATATTCGAAACTCGGTGGCTTCACAGCAGCTGAAGCAAACTTAATAGAATACCCGGCTGTTACATGGGTCGATGTGCATAATCGGTACAATCGAAAATTAGAGTCGAAGATGATCAACTCAGGGCCCCTTCAGGGTCAGTCTATCCCGTCAGAACCCTCGACAAAGTCAAGAGAGATATCGATCGCGAACCGAGGCCAAACAGGGATCGGTATCAGCCGTATAAGGGAGATCGAAGAAGCAACGGGTCTAGGCGAAACTCCTTGAAACAAAAGGAGGAAGACCAAGGTCAAAGCATCCAGGGGCTTATGACCAAAAATGGCTTTGACAGGTCCAAAGACGCACCGAGACTATCGGAATATAACTTCAATGTCGATGCTGCCGCCATTGTATAAGCCATCGGGCGCATCAAAGATACTAAATAGGCTCGACCTCTACAGTCCGATCCAACCCAAAGGGATCCTAACCAGATGTGCAAATATCATGGCACTTACGGTCACAGAACAGAAGATTGTCGACAGCTGAGAGAGGAAGTGGTCCGTCTATTCAACAATGGGCACCTTCGGGAGTTCTTGAGTGACCGAGCTAAGAATCATTTCAGGAACAGGGATTCTAACAAACAGGAAGAACAAGAAGAACCTCAACACGTCATTAACATGATCATCGGAGGGGTTGATATCCCACAGGGGCCAATGTTGAAACGCACCAAAGTATCCACCACTAGGGAGAAACGAACTCGAGACTACATACAGGAGGGAACTTTATCTTCCAACGACGAGGATGCGGAAGGGATCGTGCAACCCCATAATGATGCACTGGTAATATCTGTACTCGTAAATAAAATTCGGGTTAAACGTGTGCTAATTGATCCAGGTAGCTCAGCCAACATCATTCAATCAAGAGCCGTGGAGCAGCTTGGTCTACAAGACCAAATCGTGCCTGTAGTTCGAGTTCTGAATGGATTCAACATGGCATGTGAGACCATTAAGAGCGAAATAACGTTACCCGTAAACAACACCGGGACCATCCAGGAGACTAAATTTTATGTGATCGAAGAGGACATGAGGTATAACGCTTTATTCGGGAGGCCATGGATCCACAACATGAGGGTGGTGCCCTCGAAACTACACCAGGAACTGAAATTCCCAACACCCGACGGGGTCAGAACAGTCTACGGAGAACAATCGTCTGCGAAGGAAATGTTCGCGGTCGAGGAGGTGATACTGGCATCTACAGTTTCGACATCGAAGGGCCCAAACCAGATGGTAGAAAGCGGGGCCAAATAGCAATCATTGATACCATCTTCGGCAGATTCGGACAAACAAAAGGAAGTCGAGGATGATGATAATGGGGTTCCCAGATCTTTTATATCCCCCAATGATTCCGACGCCACTAAATCGACGGTCGAGGAGCCGAAACAAGTAATATTGCGAGAAAGTTTGCCCGATCGAAAGGTATACCTGGTCATGGGGCTAATCTCCGAGCTCAGGGAAAAACTCATTCGATTTATTATAACTAACGAAGACTATTTCGCTTAGTCCCACCTTGATATGACAGGAATTCCCACGGAGATAACCACTCACAAGCTAAGCCTGGACGCAAAATTTCACCCGGCTAAATAGAAGAGGAGACCCCAGTCCGAGATCAAGCATGCTTTCATCAAGGATGAGGTATCTAAACTTTTTAAAATAGGGTCTATTCGGGAGGTTAAATACCCGAATTGGATAGCAAACATAGTGGCAGTCCCTAAAAAAGGGAAAACTAAGAATGTGTGTAGACTACAAATATATGAATAAGGCATTGCCCAAAGACTCTTTTCTTTGCCCAGCATCGACCGTATGATCGATGCCACGGCCAGCTACGAGATCCTTAGTTTTCTCGATGCCTATTCCGAGTACAACCAAATACGGATGGACCCAGGTGATCAGGAAAAAACTTCTTTCATCACTAAACACGGCACATATTTTTATAACGTAATGTCGTTTGGATTAAAAAATGCCGGTGCCACTTGCCAACGCCTAGTAAATTGGATGTTCGAGGAACAAATAGGAAAATCAATGGAAGTTTACATTGACGACATGTTAGTTAAGTCCCTGCGAGCAAAGGACCATTTAAAAAATTTGCAAGAAACCTTTAGCATACTGAAGCAGTACAATATGAAGCTGAACCCAGAAAAATGTGCATTTGGAGTTGGGTCGGGTAAGTTCCTTGGATTCATGGTATCCAATCGGGGAATAAAAATCAATCCCGATAAAATCAAATCCATCGAAGATATCACGGTCATGGACAATGTAAAGGTCATGCAAAGGTTAACCGGGCGAATAATCTCCCTGGGGCGATTTATTTCGAGGTCGTCCGACAAGAGCCACTGATTCTTCATCTGTTGAAGAAGAAGAACAACTTCTCATGGACCCCGGAATGCCAACAAGCTTTGGAGGAACTCAAGAGGTATTTATCGAGGCCGCCCCTACTTCACATACCGAAGACATACGAACAACTGTACTTGTACTTGGCGGTCTCGGAGATAGCGGTAAGTGGAGTCCTAGTTCGGGAAGAACAAGGTACGCAATTTCCAATGTATTATGTTAGTAGAACCTTAGGTGGGGCCGAAACTAGGTACCCTCACCTAGAAAAATAGGCACTCAGTTTGCTAAGCGCCTCTAGGAAGCTAAAACCATACTTCCAATGCCACCCCATATGTGTCATAACTACTTACCCATTGAGGAATGTTATGCATAAGCCCGAACTCTCGGGCCGATTGGCCAAATGGGCCATAGAAATAAGTGGATACGATATTGGGTATCGACCTCGGACCGCAATTAAGTCTCAAATTTTGACAGACTTTGTGGCCGACTTTACACCGGCCCTAATACCCGAGGTCGAAAGAGAGTTATTGGTTAACTCTAGAACTTCCTCGGGAATCTGGACCCTATTCATGGACGGCGCCTCAAACGCAAAAAGGTTCGTACTTGGCATCGTACTAAATCCACCAATAGTTAATATAATTAGACAATCTATTAAACCGTGAAATTGACTAAAAACGAGGCCGAATATGAGGCCATGGTTGCAAACCTTGAACTAGCCAAGAGCTTGGGGGCAGAGGTGATCGATGCCAAGTGCGACTCCCTCCTTGTGGTAAACCAAGTCAATGGAACATTCGAGGTCAGAGAGGAATGAAGGCAAAGATACTTGGACAAATTACAGGTGACATTACATCGGTTTAAAGAATGGACTCTGCAACACGTACCTCAGGATCAAAACAGCGAGGCCGATGCCCTCGCTAACTTGGGGTCGTCGGTCGAAGAAGACGAGTTCAACTCGGGAGAAGTCATACAAGTCATGAGATCGATGGTGGAAGAAGGCCACGCCGAGATCAACTTGAAACCCTAAATTGGGACTGGAGGAATAAGTATATGGAATATCTCAGATCTGGTAAACTGCCCTCGGATCCAAAAGAGTCGAAGGCCCTGCGTATAAAGGTGGCCCGATTTAGCCTGACCAAAGACGGAACCTTGTTTAGAAGAACATTTGATAGCCCACTTGCAATATGTCTAGGGCCGGGTGATATTGAGTATGTTTTGAGGGAAATCCATGAAGGTACCTGTGAAATCATTCGGGCACTGAATTACTGGTTCGAAAAATAATCAGAGCCGGTTATTATTGGATCGACATGAAAAAAGACGCAAAGGAGTTTGTTCGAAAATGTGATGAATGCCAAAAACACACTCCGATGATCCATCGACCTAGGGAGCTATTGCATTCGATTTTGTCACCATGGTCATTCATGAAGTGGGGAATGGACATCGTTGGCCCCCTTTCATGGGCACCCAGTAAGGCTCAATTTATATTGTTTATGACTGACTATTGTTCTAAGTAGGTGGAAGCCCAGGCGTACGAGAAAGTCAGGGAGAAGGAGGTCATCGATTTCATTTGGGACCACATAATATGTCGGCCGAGATCGTATGCGATAATGGAAAACAATTCATCGGAAGCAAAGTAACCAAATTCCTTGAAAATCACAAGATCAAAAGGATCCTATCGGCACCCTATCACCCTAGTGGTAATGGACATGCTGAATCTACCAACGAAACCATACTCCAAAACCTTAAAAAGAGTTTAACTGCATCCAAAGGAAGATGGAAAGAAATATTACTCGAAATCCTGTGGGCATACCGTACAACCTCGAAATCCAGTACTGAGGCTACCCCATTTTTTTTGGTTTATGGCGACGAAGCTTTGATACCGGTGGAGGTCGGGGACCAAGTACCAAATTTCTATATGCAACAAAGGAATCGAATGATGAAGCTACGAGTACGAACCTGGAGCTATTAGATGAAATGCGCGAAGCCGCCCTTGTCCGATTGGCAGCCCAAAAACAGTGGATCAAAATATATTGTAATCGAAGGGGAAACCTTCGACACTTCAATACCGGGGACTTGGTACTAAGAAAGGTCATGCTAAGCACTCGAAACCCGAACAAAGGAAAATTGGGGCCGAACTGGCAAAGACTGTACTAAATTATCGAGATCACCAGAAAAGGATTCTATAAGCTCGGAACAATGAATGACGAGAAACTATCGAACAACTGGAATATAACTCACTTGAAACGATATTACTGCTAAGGTATGGCTTCGTTCTTCCTTTTACTTACATCTTAAACTAACGGTACGAGATTTTAGGTCTGAAAGCACGCGTTGCCCTCTTTTTCCCTTGAGCCGATTTTGTCCCCAGTGGGTTTTCCGGCAAGGTTTTTAACGAGACCACAAATAAATTGTACTAACTTAGAATTGAAGGCCGGCGACAAACCGGTGACGATGATCATAACAGCGTTCGAGGCCTCTCTTCGATCAACCCCGAACGCTAGGGGGCACTACCCTCTGATATCGACTTTGGCATGGAAAGAGACTTTGGGATTGAAGGGTCTCAATCAATAGGATTCAATGTAAGAGCCAAACAGTCAAATGAATTGTGTCCACATAGATTACTCGAACCCTGACAAAAAGCATGTACACATACATTACTATTGTGTACAAGAATAAAAAAAATGTCTCTTCCTTGCAAAAATTTTGTCTTTTAAAAACTTTTTTTTTCTTTTCCTTTACATTTCTTAAGGAATTCCCTGCTTCCAATACCCTAAAGGAAACGAGCCCAAAGGTCGCCTTAACCTGAGTTCGAATAATCACTCTCTCACTCGGGGACTACCATCCGAAAACAAAATCGGACGGTCTAAGCTATTAGACCTTGGGGTACAAGACTATTAGGCAACCCTAAATTTTAAAGGCCACGGCCGCCTCTACTCGAGGACTGTTATCTTAGGTAAGCCCGGATAACTCGGGAAAGGAAGCCCACTAGGCGACACCCGAACTAAAAGGCTACGGCCATATTTACACGCTTCGGAGACGTCCGAGACCCGTAACAAAAACAAGGCCTTCAAAATAAAAAATTTTCATAACCGGTTCCAAAAGCTACCCTTGACAGCTTGGGGAAAGAAAACTTTCAGTCACACCGAACCCTCACAATCCTTAAAACAAAATAAATTTGAAGGCAAGGTTTCTTCGAGTCTCTAAACGAAAACCAACTATTTCATGCTAAGGCATTTAGATCTTTGCAAATAAAAATAAACAAGCCAAAGAGAAAATTTGAAAGCTGTTGAAGGAAAAAGGCTTTATATTCATAAATTAGAAATTTCTTTTACAAGCGCCGAACAACCCGATGAGAATTTGTATAAAGCTCAAACGGCCTCAACAAAAGTACAAAAAACAAAGACATCCAATAAGCCTAAGGGGCCTATCTCCGCAGGGGACCGCGTCATCACCTTCGGGGTCTCCGCCATCTTCGGGCTCATCCGAATCTTCGGACCCCTTGAAATCCTCCTCCTCGGGATAAGCCAACTTCTGGCCTTGGCTTCGGATACCTTGACTTTCTCGATTTCAGCCAACAGGTCAAAAACTTGAGCTCGAACTCCCTCGGGGGCCTCCCTTCAGGATTGCCATTTCATATGCTCCACCAAGTTTCTCACTTGGTCCTGAGCCGCCTTGGCATCGGCCTTATGCTGGGCCGGCCTCTCATCAGCCTTGGCCTTAACCACAGCAATCTCCGACTTGGCCACCTCAAGTTCCTTGGCCAGATTTTCTTGGCCGGAGATCGCCGAGCTCAGTTGAGACTGGAGCTCCTCGATCTTTTTGGCCTGTATCAAGGCCTTTTCTTTTGCAGCCCGAAGCTGGACCTCAATCGAGGCCAGTTGTTCTCGGGCAGTCTCCTTTTCCAAAGCCAGGCGGTCCATGTTTTTCTTTTATTCTTCGGCTTCATCTTTCACCGTGTCCACCTCTGCCTAGAGCTGCTCGATCTGGTCAAGCTTCTGTTGAATGTGCAGGTTCGGGTCATTAGTCACTAACTTTAAATACTCGTCTTACCTGCTCGACCAGGTCGGCATGCTCCTTCCGAGCCGCTTCTAACTCGGCCTGGAGCTTCTCACTGAGGAGCTTGTAAATGTCCCTCTTCTCAGTAAGCTCCCGAGTCTCGGCCTCATGTTGGTTTAACTCTTCCCGATATCAGAGAAAAGTTTTGTGATGAAGCATCGAGGCCTGCAAACACAAAGAAGAATGTTACGATTGTTTGAAACTTAATCTAAGTACATAATAAAAAGGCATTCGAAGTTACCCGATTCAACGCTTGTAGAGCTTCGTTGATAAGACAGGGGGCCTCCACCTCGTCCATTTTGTCCCGATCCTCTTCGATCATCAGGCATTGGAGATAGCTGGCAATCCCACGGGGGCAGAGAGAACCCCGACATCCTCCGGTATGTACATGATGATTGACCGCTTTCGGTCAGGATCTGCACTCGGGGTTGGGAACCGATCTACTAATCTCAAACTCAAAAAAGATTCGCTGGCTCTCGAAGACGACATCTTCTTTGGTACCGGTAAGTCACCCAACCCGGTGACATCCTCCGAGGCGGCAGAATCTATGCCATCAAAGAATTTGTTGAAGGAATCAGCCACCCCTTGAGGCCCCTCATTTGAGCGTCCTTTCAGCATCTGGGCCTCGTTTATCATAGAATCGGCGCATGATGGTGACCCGGAAAGATCTATCACCCCAAGTGCATCCTTCGGGGCATTTCCCTCAACCCGAAGAGCACCGGCTGTGGTCTCCTTGACAACCTCCCTAGCTCAAGGCAAAATGGCCTCGTCCTTCCCCAGTTCGGAGACCTCGGCCACTGCCTCCTCATCGGCTATCTGGTTTGAGGCAGCTCAGTACCGCTTCTCACGCTGGTCATCAGCTGAGAGGTTTCTTCTTCTTCTTCTTACTCGTCCTTCAGCCAACTGAGCAATCCGTTGGGACCTCCCTGCCGCTGGCACTTTTTATAGATTTGCGTACCAATCTCTTGTTTGGTTTTTTCTTCTCCTAGTTTGGAGAATTCAGAGCCCCTTTTCTCTTCTTCTCTTTATCCTGCCTCGAAACAGATGGTTTGGGAGGATGTCTTCATCACCGGACGGGGGACTCATTCAACATCTTTGGGAAGGCCTATAAAGGAAGAAAAAGTGAGAATGATACAACTAAGGAAACTAATGTTAATTCATTCAGTAGAGAAATCTCACTGTGAGCACGGGCCTCCCACTGGCCCTTCGAAAGTTTGCGCCATGAGCGCTCGGAGTAAGATCTCTGTGTTTCAATACCCTCAACCCACTCCTTGAGTCGAGGAATTGCATCCAACATTCAGGTAATAGCTGCACCATCACAAAATATCAATGAGAAAGGAGAAAAAGGAAAAGCAATAAAAAGAAATCTTAAAGGCAAGGTTATACTTACGTTTCATGTCCATTTCTCAAGAAATGGCATATCCTCGATCGGGATTAAATCCGAGGTCCTCCCTCGAACGAAGCACCCCAACCAGCCTTGGTCCCTATCCTCGTCAATGCTCGAGAATGGGGCCTTACTGGCTAGATGTGAAATCCTGATTAATCCCCCTCGATAGAGTCGGGGGCTATATAGGTGCATAAGGTGGTCGAGGGTGAAGGAACACCCCTCGAGTTTGCTCACGAAGAAGCGAAGAAGAATTATAATCCTCCAAAACGAAGGATGAATCTACCCGAGAGTCACTTCATACCTTTTGCAAAAGGCTATAATAACTAGATCTAAAGGACCCAGCATAAAAGGGTAAGTGTAAACACTTAAAAAATCCTCCACGTGGGTGGTGATCAATTCCTTGGAGGTAGGGCCCACTACAAGCTTATCGACCCAGTTGCAGTCCTCCTTGACCTTCTCAAGGACACAGTCGGTGATCGAACATATGTACCTCGAGACCGGCTCGCACCGACCCGGTACCGAGGGGGTTTTCTCAATCTTGAAATCAGCTCCGGTTGGGCACCCCGCAAGACGAACATCTTTAGAGGGGGTTCTGGTGTCGGTTTTTCAGTGACAGCAGGCGAAACGTTCTCAGACGGTCTCAAGGAAGTGGGACTTTCTTTTTTGAGGAACAGATTTTGAAGTCTTTGCCATTGTTTCTAAATAGAAGAGAAAAGATGGTGCTGATAAAAGAGGAAGTGTAATTAGCAGATAACTTATGAAAGCTTTCAGAAAACCAGAAGCGAAGAAGTTTTAGACTTAAGCTTTCAGAAGTGGTGAAGTTTTCTTAAAACACAAAAGCAAATGTTTGAATGTAAAAGTTCTATTGAATAAGATGAAAAGGGTATTTATAGTTTTCTCAAATGACGGTTAGCATCCTGAAGTGGCAGACCGTTAACTGACACACATTTAATGCCTTGAAGACTGGACCGACGGGACGTTTCAACTATTCTTGTCACCGTCATGATTCATCGTCATGATTTATCAGAGTGAGAATCAGAAGCTCGTATCGTTTTTCATCATTTACTCTCCGAAAAACAAGAGGATTTGACGTCATGTTTTTGTTACTTACGTCATGATATATTGAAGTGAGAATATGAGGGCTCATATCGTTTTTCGTCATTTATTCTCTGAAAAACGAGGGGACTATCTGTATACGTTAGAACTGAGCTTGCTATTGCATGACAGACCGAGGATGAAACATAATGGATTGAAGATCGACCCTGGATTCCATCGAACCTAAGCACGGGGTTAGAACATACATCTTCAAGATTATCAAGTCTGTAACCCCGGAACTGACCCCGACTCCAAATTAGCTCGAGAAAACATTATCAAATCAAAATAACGGAAGGCCGAAATATCTGTAACCGGTTGGATATCACGGCGGGAATCTAGGCACGTATTAATGAAACCGATTAATTAGCAAATCATGAGATTTTTTTACCTTATACAGAATTGTAACTAAAGTAGGACTCCTCTACTATATAAAGAGGGGTCTGATTATTGGAAAAGGACATTGTAACACGCATCTCAAAGCAATAAACTGTTATTTCTAGTCATTATTATCTTATCACTCTGTTTCGACACTGATTGCAGCGTCTTTGACTCGAGGGTGACCAACCTTCAAGGCCAAGATTGTTCAATCTGTGCGGTTTGCATTTACTTTTTTATCATTTATTTCAATTTGAATCTGATTTCTCATTTTTGTATCAAATTAGATCATGTATCTTTAAAACCGCGTATAAATTCAATTACTTATCTGATTTTGAGAGTAAACAATATGATTTTTTTTTTCCAATTCGATATATTCATATTTAAATTTTTTATCTTCATACACGCAACTACTTTGATCAACTTAAGGAAAGCACACAAATAAATATAGAAGCAGAAAAATATTATACGAGCTTAGTTTATATACATAAATATTGAAAAGAAATTTGTATGCTATTAGCTCACCCGAAAGATATTTCAATGTAGCTTTTTATAATAAAGTTATCTTCTCAATCATATAACGATAATTTAGGGTGTGTTTGTATGAAAGAAAATATTTTTCATGGAAAATGTCTTCTCAATCAAATATTTGTATGCTTATAAAATGTTTTTATGGAAAATGAATAGTTTTATCACTTTATTTTCTTTGTTTGGTTGGTGATTGAAAAACTTTTTCCGGAAAATATTTTTTGGTGTTTGGTTAGAGTAGAAAATATTTTTTTAAGAAAATATTTTTTTATGCTATTTTCCTCTCCCCTTTCCCTCAAGTTCCCATGTTTTCTCTCTTCCCTCCCCCTCCCCCTGAATACCCAACGTTTTCAGAACTTTATTTTCTTCAAAAATTTAATTATTCTTCTAAGAATTCACACAAACTCAAAGGAACTAATGTTCTGCTTTATTTTTTTACGCAAAAGCAATGTTAAAATTTGTGTTCCATAACTAAAAAGAAAATACTCTTTTTTCGGTTGAAAAAGAAAATACTCTTTCTACAACGTGAAAATAAAGTATTCATTTTGTTGACATGAAAGAAAAGAAAATACTCATATTGTTGAAATGAAAAAAAAATACTTTTACTACGTCATTTTGTTGAAATAAAAGAAAATATTTTTGCTACATAATGAAAAGAAAGTACTTTTTTTGTTAAAATAAAAATATTTTTTTTTACTATCATGAAAAGAAAATACTCATTTGTTGAAATGAAAAAAAAAGTGCTCTATCTACAATATGATAATAAAGTACTATTAGTAATATTTCTACTTAGGGTGGGCATGAAGATGGGGTGGTGGGGTGGGGTGGTGGTAGGTGGATGGTGGTGGGGGTGGATTGGTGGGGTTGACGAATAGGGTGGAGAAAATTAAAAAAGAGTTTTAAAATTTTCTCTAATCGTCGAAGAATGAGTTCATGAGGAAAAAGTCAAATCAACATGAGAAAATTTAAAAATATTTTTCGAAAAATATGTTCCTTCGTACCAAACACACCCTTAATAGTTAAAAAATTTCGTTACATCAAAAATGCATGTAAGTTACACTCCAAATATTTACTAATGATTTATTTTTAACTAAACGACATCTCAATTTTCACAGAACGTGTTATACTTTGTTAGTTCAAGCGGAACAAGGACTTTAACTCAAGTTACTTTTAAAGTCAAATTTAAAGAGGTCAACATGCTTTGAAATTTCAAACAAAAATTCCCAAATCCCTTGTGTCTGTCCGCGACACGGCCGAGTTAAGACAAACCAGAACGAGTCAACTCAACCCAGGAAGCGGAACTCAAACCTTCCAATAAACCAAAATCCATAGACCTATTTCACGTCCGTTTTCCCCCTTTGCTGGGTTCTCCTTCTCCTCTTCGCCTTCAATTCTTTCATAATCACACAATCGATTCCCTTGTTTTCTAAATCCTAACCCTAAAAAGAGTTCCCACACAAACCCAATTGCCTTTTTGGTTTTTGCTTAATTTTCTAAATACCTAGTTCTTTGGGGCTTCAATATTATTGTCCTTATTTGGTTTTCAAAAAGCACCCTCTGAAGTCTTGATTTGGTTTCTTTTCTCATCTGGGGGTTAGGTTAAGTTTGCAAACTGGCTATGGACTACGAACCGTACGACAGCAGTGGTTAGTGTTTTCAAGATTTCATTTGTGTTTCTTTAGTTTTGTGGATTTTGTAGTTCAATTAGGGTTCATGGCTAGTGAAATTAGCGTGTGCATTGTGAAAGTTGGGATCTTTTTATCTCCTATTTTTGTTAGCTTGGAATTTTGAGCTGTTTGCACTTTGTATGTGGGCAATTGAGGTACTGGGTATGTTTTGTTTGAGGCAAAAATTTAATCTTTTTTGATTTTTTCTTTAGAATTATGGTTTATATGATTCTGGGTGTTGTTACTATGTGTTTAATTTTGCATTGAGAAGTTTAAACTAAAATTATTGTGAAAATTATTGGGTTTATAATGAAATAATGAAATCTTGCCTGCAAAAAGTGTTAAGTTGTTATAGAAAAGCAAAGTTTAAAGTGGAGTTGGTAGTTGAATTGTTGTTTTATGTGCAGCTTTATGACAGTCTTCAAATGCTTGTAGTTCTGCCTTAAGATCTTGATACTGAATAAAAGTTTAAATCACATTTTGGAACCTTTAAAATTGTTACTCCTGCTGTAGTTTATCTTTTAGTTTTATACTGAAAATGGTATATTGAGAATTTCTTTTGTTGGATTGAAAGCACTGCTCCTTGGTCCTTACCTTGAAGTGACTGTTCGTGCAGTGTACTTTTCCTTATATGTTCATATGCCTTTATTAATCACACAGTGGTGATATGGATAATTCTCATATGTGGTGTTGTATTATGACTACACCTAGTGTTGCGATTTTCTGACAATCTGTTGGAATGATTGCAGGAACGGATGATGATCTTCCTCCATCACATCAAAATAGGATTCCAAGAGGTGGTGGCCGCATGAATGGAAATGGGAGATCTGCTGTCATGGCATCTGTACCCTACCAAAGGATGTATGGTGAAACTGACATGGAGGCCCAAATTCACCAGCTCGAGCAAGAAGCATACAGTTCGGTTCTAAGAGCCTTTAAAGCTCAAGCTGATGCCATTACTTGGGTACCCTTTGTCATACTCATGAAATCTAATATGTTCATTTGTTTGATCAGGTTTAAATGACTGCTCAATGAATATATTTTATTCAGGAGAAAGAAAGTTTGATAACAGAGTTAAGAAAAGAGTTAAGATTGTCCAATGAAGAACATCGAGAACTTCTTGGTAGAGTTAATGCTGATGATGTCATCCGAAGAATAAGGTTAGCTCTATCGTTAACTCCTGGTCCCTACGTCCATCTCGAGTTTGTTTAGTAAATTTTTTGTATTCTAGAATTTGTCATAGTTCTAAAGGCTAGCCTTTGATTATCGCTTTTATAGGGAGTGGAGGCAGTTGGGGGCTCATCAACCGGGTATGCTTGGCACCGCTCAAGCTATTCACGACCCATTACCTAGTCCTTCTGTCTCAGCTTCACGGAAGAAACAGAAGACAGCGCCATCTTTACCGTCACAGTCCTTTGCTGGACCATCTCCTACTTTTCACCCACCTGCTCTGGCTGCTGCAAGTCAGCCGTCTTCATCCGCTGCCAAGAGAGGGCCTACGATGGGGCCTAAGGGCAAAAAGAGTAAATCGGTAAGTCTGATGCTTTATGCTTTATTCTGTGCAGTTGAGCAATGCATGGTTTAACTATTCTCTTGTTCTGACTATTTTCCTGCTATGCATCTATTCATAGGGCCAGATGATGCCTGGTGCATCTTCAATGAAAATGCAGTACCCTTCCTCTGGTCCATTTGGAAGAGGCCAACTAGGTAATCGGGTCTCTGAACCTGCTGAAGCAGGATCATTTGATCCATTAATTGGAAGGAAAGTGAGGACTAGATGGCCTGATGACAATAATTTTTATGAGGCAGTCATTACTGACTATAACAAAGCTGAGGTACACCTGATTTTATTGCTCGAAGCTTTGCTTCCTTTTTTTCCTTTTTGTGGTTGAATGAGTGAATCTTGTGGTGCACTTTTTCAGGGTAGACATGCTCTTGTTTATGACATTGGTACTACAAATGAGACATGGGAATGGGTCAACCTTACAGAGGTAATAGATCCTATGTTCTGATGGCGTGCTTTGATAAACTGTTTGACTGTCCTGCAGGCAAATCTTTTTCTTATTGGTTTATGAGGTTGGTCATATCAAGATAAATATCTGTTATATGATTCAGAAAATTGTATGATCTGTATTCCCTTACTTGTGATGTAGCCAAGCATGCTCTAAAGTATTCACTAGAAGTTTCCATTTATTACTGAAGCAAAAAAAAATAAAAATAAAAAGAAAAAGGGGGGGGGGGGGGAATTTGGATTTCAAGTTCAGGATTCTAAATATAGAGTCTGAATCATTTCCCTTGGGAACTGCTAGGTAGAGGGCAAAAATCTCTGTAAAGGTGACTTCACCATATTTTCTCTTGAAGGTATAATCTCCCTGTGTCTGATGTGCAACTATATGCGTTTTATGTGGCACCTATTTTCTATAAATGGTAGATAGCTGTTACTTTATGAGCATCCCAAGTCCAACATTTTACGGCATGTGCCTTTAAGAATACCTTTTAGTCTTCTGTACTAAATTCAATGAAGTTTACACCATGCATTTGGGAGATTGCTGGTCCATTCTCAAGTCTTCTGGAATATGCACTTATCAAAAGATTCTACCATGTACCAAAATTGGAGCATAAATCTTTAGTATATCTAGAAAGAAGTAGAGAAACCAATAGCGGTTTGCTTATTCATATTATTTAACTACTGTGAGAGTGCTCTGTCATATAATATGTGGTGTATTTGACCTCAAGAAGGAAGACAATCAAGATTATAGGTAGTTCAAGTCCTTATAGCATTCTCTCTAAGGTGTGATCTTGTGAAATTTTCTTTTTGTCATCCATATTTATCAGTTCAAGTCCTTACATTCAATAAATGATTGTCAGAGTTGCACTTATTGAATAGGAAAACCTTCACTTGGTGTTGGTGATAGCTGAATGACTTGCTCTGTAGATTGCCAAAGTATATAAAGAACAAATCAATGTTTGAGTCTGGAAATAAAATGCGACATTCAGGGGTGGAGATTTGATCGCAAGAACCTTTTCAAACTCATTATGGAGGCTGTTATTAGCATGATATTCATCTCCAATGTTTAGAAGAGTCATCAAAGTGCCTCTTTGAAACATGCCTGGTGTCCAATATGAACTACAGGCTGCCTGACAACCTACTCTGTACCCAGCTCCTTATTCATTTTTATTCTTAGTTGCATCATGTGGTTATCAGTGTTCTTCTTTGTATTTTTCTCGAAGAGCTTCTTCAAAGGTCAAATTTATATATCTTCTCTCTGACAGATTTCTCCAGAGGATATTCAGTGGGAAGGTGAAGACCCAGGAATTTCTCGTCATGGAAATTATGGTGGATCAGGCCGTGGCATGAATAGGCCTGTTGGGCGTGATATCGCTCCAGGTGCAGGCAGGGGAAGGGGGTTGATTAAACCACAGTCGAGAAAAGGCTTTCCACCATCACAGAATGGAGGAAAGAAGGGATCTGATGATATCCAGTTACTTCACACGGAAACACTGATTAAGGAGGTTAGCCACAGTAATTTAATATCTGTTGCGCATTGAGATGTTGCACTTTCTATATTTGTTCATAGACTGGCAAATGTCATCAGGTTGAGAGGGTCTTTGGCGCCAGTCATCCAGACCCTTTGGAGATTGAGAAGGCAAAAAAAGTGCTAAGGGTAAGAGACACCGCCTGTCTGGTAGTGGTTACTGCTCACTCATTTATGGCAAAGGAAAATGAAGTATGTTACTGTGCAGGAGCATGAGCAAGCACTTCTGGAGGCCATCTCAAAGCTCGGAGAGATCTCTGATGGCGAGAGTGGTATGACTATGCCAAAATATTCCTGCATTTGCTTTTCATTTTAGCATCATGATAAGTGCATTGGCATTGGAGAGATTAACTCTATGATCCTCTTCAACTTATTTTTTTAAAAAAAAAAACCTTTATGATCTTTTTCAAAGTCTGAGTTCCTATCAAGTTCTAGAAGTTTACTTATTTGGCTTTGGCTTATTTTAATTTGCGGTCAAATTTACCTCCAAAAGCACAATGTTTCCCTCCCATCATCTAAATCAAGACTGTTCTGGAAAAATATCTTCAAGACAGAAAATAAAAGCTTGATAGATCTTCACCAATGCTTCTTCTCTTTTACTCTATAGATTTTGGGACAATCTTTTTCTTGATACCTTTAATACCATAATGTCAGCTGGAACTTTTACTTTTGGTAGGATAAGTGGCCTAAAATTAGTACAAGGAGTGAAGGAGTGATGATGTCAGACAAGCATAACTTGAAGGACTTAAGACAAGATCATTGTTTAGGAATAACGGTGCACTTCCAAAATTAGGAACATTTGATGCTATTTCCTCTTAAGTTTTCTTATTTTTGAATGATGTTGGACAAGTTCCTTGCTGGCAGACTGGCAGTAATGGCGTAATTTATCCTTATAAAAAAAAAGTAACTGCGTAATTTATATCAAAGTACTCCTATGCTTCTAAATTGTGTTCTTGGAGTGAATGGAAGTTGGAGTACCCTGCGGGACATATTTGTGCTTTTGCTTCTCTATGATACTTATATTTTCTTGTTGTTTCATGTCAAACTATTTTATTTAGAAAAATAAGTTTCATGTGAAGCTGTTTTAAACCATCCTAGGAAGCTTAGTGAATCATAGAGTTAATATAAATCTTCCATCCCTTTGACATGTATGTCACTGGGAAATACCTGAAATCATATCATTTTGTTTCATTCCTCTATCAGAAGATAAAGGAAATAAGGTATACATTTTTTGTTTTTTTTTGAGAAAGAATAAAGGAATACATGTTTTAAGAACAAAAAGATGCGTATCTGACCATCTGGTAAATTTTTATTTCATGTAGAGGTAGAAGTCACTAAGTTCAAGTTACCGCTTCTATATTGATATACATATTGATAGAGAAACATGTTAATTCTCATGACAAAGAACATATAATGAAATAAATGACATGGCCAAAATACATAAAAGCGAGATACTAGTTACTACTGATCAATTGTGATATAACAGGAACAATAGAAATGTGAAACCGTTAAAGTTGAAGCCACCCTATGTGTTAGATGGTATATAATTCGATTGAATACCATTAACTGGAAGTAGCATAACACCCAACCTGACACTTCCACCATCATCAGCTCAATCGTTTGCTGCTGCCATCTTCACTAGTAGGTCCAGCTCAGTACACACACACGACACACACACTCTTACCAGCTTGGCACATAGCACAGAACACCGCTTAATTTCATCAGATCGTTATAGATTACTAGCCCATTTCTTTTGTATGAAATCCTTCCCAGTTTGAATTGGTAACCAAAAATTTCCCTGCTAAAGGTGTAATAATTTTTAAGAAGGTGGTTCTGGTTGACAGGATTTATTATGTAATGGATTTTTGGATAATGAGAAGTGTAAAATGGAGGGTAGGGAGCAAAAGGGTATTTCGGTACTATGTGGAGTGCATGGACGAGGACTTGTCCACCTTCATTTTGTTGTTCGTAGCTTTTCTTAGAGAAGCATGTGAGTGAGTGTTTGTATCTTTTCTTAATGAAACATGAAGCATGTAAGTATGTGAGTGTTGTGTGTTTCCACCAAGGTTACCTGGAAAAGAGTCTGCAATCACTAGTGAAGTTGGTTGGTTATGCAAGCTTCTTTCTGATCTCCGAGTCCATCAGGCGTTGCAACACTTCTTGATTGTAAAAATAAGAGATCTCTTCTGATTGCAACTGATCATGTCATAATAACAACAATCTAGGTTTACTGGGAAGGAATGAAGACTAATGTGCTTTTATGTCACAGAATCTGCTGTTATTAACTTCAAGGCACTAAGGCCTCCTACTGGTCCCCCCCATTCTTTTGTATCCATATTATTCCGTTTCCTACTGATTTGCGTTTCTGTCCGTACTGCTGCAGATGAACATTTTATGCAAGCAATGAATCGGGAATGACAGGGATAACTGAGTGGTATACAGAAGCTGTGGCATGAGCCACTGAAATAACAGCTAAAATGGAGCAAGATACATGTGCTCTAGATGGTTGCCAACGTGTTGAAACAACAGAATGATTTTAGGTGTGTTGTATAATGCCGTGTTCAAGGAAAGCTTTGCTAACATTATATCATTGTAGTTTAGTCTTCTTCTTTTTTTTTTTTTTTTTTTTT
>MCJB01018373.1:7299-22452 GCA_002018475.1 Nicotiana obtusifolia | reverse complement strand
TTTTTTTTTTTTTTTTTTTTGGCTTAGGCCTATTTATAGCCGTATTACTGTTTCCTGTAGTCGCAGGTTAGTGCTCTTGTAAAATTAGACGGTAGCAGTTTAATGTGTGATCATGTAAAAAGGTTCTATTGACATACTGGTGCTGGAATTGTGAAAATGAACAGCTTAGTTATTCTTTAGTCATTCATTTCATTGCTAATTTAGATTCAAGTGACCAACATTGTACGGTGTATTTTCCGTTTCAAGGATAGTTAAAATAGAAGTATCTTGTACTCTATTTGAACAGTCTAGACATGAGTAGTTGTAGAGGAACTTTAAAGCTCGATTCGACACTAGTCTTTTTTAGTTATTAGAATGAGGATAAAGATGTCGAGAAAAGGTATTGGAGAAAAAGGAAGCTGAACTTTTTTTTTTTGGGTTCACTGGTTCAGATAGGACTTGAATTTTTGTAGAAGACATTTTTAACATTTAGTTGTGGGATGTAGAATTGTAGACTGAAACTCCAGCTCACCTTTGGATCTCCAACTAGGACCAAAAAAGTGGTACACTTGGGTGTGTTTGGCACGGACCAAAAGAAATTCTGAAAAATAAGTCACTTCGGACGTTTGGTCGTGGAAAATATAACTTTACTATTAAATAGGGGAATATGACTATCCTCACGGACGGAAGTCATTTTCCTTCGTAATTGTTTTAACTCTCAACTTTGTGTCACTCTTCCAACCACAATTTAAGTCAATACTCAAAAATCATAATTTTTGCATGAACTAGGATTTTTACCCCTATTAAATCTAGACCGTTTCAACTTGGTAATCTATACTATACTATCTATATCCATCCATCTATCTATCTATCTATCTATATATATATATATACTATATTAAAGTACAAAAACCCTTAGCGAAATATCGTTTGACTTTGTTATCCTTTAAAAACTGATTTCACATTGGACAAAATAATTATTTTATTATTTTCTTAAATTTTAAAACTTTAACAATCAACTAAAATTTTGAGTATTAATTCTTTCCTTATTTGAACTTTTACATAATTAGTCCTAAAATTTAGCATCTAGGACTCCCCTATACTATAAGCATTAAGAATCAAAACGAAATATTTTTTCTTTTCCGAGGAAAAGATAACTTAAGGTTTAACATAGGTCGAAACTTGTTTTATTGACCAATGAACGATATCATCATTTTGTCCTAATTTTAATAAGACAACATATTCAACTTTAGACAAACTCTGTTCCAAGAATTGCCATTAATCTTTTTTCTGTTATTCAAACAACTGATAATTACCTATATCATTATATATTTAATTATTTATTGTAAAATATTACTCCCTCTGTCCAATTTAGATGACACTCTTTCCTTTTTACTTTGTTCTAAAAAGAATAACATATTTCTACATTTAAAAATAATTCAACTTTAAACTTTTCATTTTACTCATTTTACCCTTAATGATAAGCTTTATAACCACACAAATGTCATGGTCCCACAAAGCCCCTTAAATTTTTAAGACTACAAGTTTCAAAAGTATTTTTTTCTTCTCTTAAACTTAGTGCCGAATCAAACTACCTATTAATCATTATTAGATTTTATATTATCGCTTATCACTTTTTCTATTAGCTATACGGCAAACCTTATCATTCCCATTAGTTCAAAAGATTCAAATTTTTTAGTTTGTTTTGTTTGAAATTTTTTGATGAAGTATGTTTATTTTATTTTTTGTATTATGTCATAAAGTTAACAATAATTTTCATAAAATATTCCTACGTGAAGTCACAATAAGGTTTGGGGATTTCTGTGGCTAGGATTTCTTCCAATATTGAGTCAGCTAAATGAGATCAACGTCCGTTATTTTTGGGATCCTTGTACTTTGTCTTTAGTTTTTATTATATAAGTCAAACACATAGTTTAATAATATTTATATAAGTTTTTAAAAATATGTATGCACATGAGGTACACACAAAGCACACGTGACCTAAGGATTTCATTTGTCTTTTTTACTCTTTAGAAATAGCATTCGCACTAGACAAAATAATTATTTAATTATTTTACCTAATATATAGAATAATTATTTAATTAATACTCTAATAATTAGAAGTTTGAAATTAATTAAAATTTTGCACTTAAATCTTTTTTTATTTGAACTATATTAAAATTTTTAATATTTAGGACTTTAAAATCATTAAAATTTTACTTTATACAAATCTTATACTTAAATTATCTATAAATAATAAACAAAATAAATAAATAAGAGAATTAAAAAGATTAAAGAAAGAGGAAGCACGAGTTTTGAATAGTAACGGAGGTGGTCGAAATCTTTTTGATTCATACGAAACTCTTTTATATTAAAATGTTTTAAAATATATAAGATATTTCATTAATAGTCGTATTTTATATTATATATTTAGCTTTCAAAGGTTTTAAATAAATATTATAATTATTTAGAATACTCAGCATAAACAAATAATATACTCCAAAATTATCAATTATTCCAGCAAGATAATTTATGAGATATTAACAAAATCTTCCTCCGTTTCAAATTAGATGAGGTATTTTTCTTTTTAGTCTGTTCCAATATAAATGACATTGTAATGATCCAGCCGGTCGTTTTGAGTATTTTAGCCCCAATCCCCTTTTTATTGCCTCCTCTATGTTATATTGTGGTTATGTAACTTGCCGGGGTGTTTGGTTTTGGTTTCGGGTGAATTTCAAAGTGAAATGGGACACATAGTTTCTAAATTGGAGGTTTAGGTTGTAAAAGTTGACCTTAGTTTGACTTGTGTGAAATTGACTCCGAAATGGAGTTTTGACGGTTTCAATAGCTCTGTATGGTGATTTTGGTCTTAGGAGCGTGTCCGGATATTGAGTTGGAGGTTCGCAGGTCATTTTGGCGTGAATTGACGAAAGTTGAAAAATGGGAGATTTTGGAAAGTTTGACCGGGAGTTGACTTTATTGATATCGGGGTCGGATCCCGATTTCGGAAGTTAGAATAGGCCCGTAATGTCATTTATGACTTGTGTGTAAAATTTGGAGTCAATCGGAGTTGTTTTAGTATGAATCAGCATTGGTTTCGGAATTTGAAAGTTCATAGTTCATAGGCTTGAATTTAGGTTGCGATTCGTAAAATTTGTGTTGTTTGATGTGATTTGATGCTTCAAGCGTGTTCGTATGGTGTTTCAGGTCTTGTTGGTATGCTTGGTTGAGGTCCTGGGGGTCTCGGGTGTAATTTGAACCATGTTTGGCGCGTGTCGGATCATTGAGGAATGGCTGAAGTTCTGGTTCTTCTCAGTTCTGGTTTCCTCTTATGCGATCGCGAAAAAGGGGCCATGATCATGAAGCTCTGATACTAGCAGGCGTGGATTGGTTCTATGCGATCGCGAGATGGCTCATGCGATCGCGAAGCTTATAAGGTCAGTACATCGCGAACGCGTGAGTAATGCCGCATTCGCAATGAAGGAAGGGGAGGCCTGGGAAGGTGGATGCATTGCTCTATGCGGTCGCGAATGGGTGCACGCGGTTCCGTAGCTTTGGAAAGTTTCTCACTGCATTCGCGATCAGACTTCAGCGTTTGCGTATAATATTTTGAGCTGATGGAATTTTTGTTCTTCGCGATCGCGGGAAATTCCGCGATCGCGATGTGTAAATCACTAGGCAGTAGACTTAAGTTTCAAAATCGAGGGTTTACTCCATATTTCACATTTTGGACTTAGAGAGCTCGGTTTGAGGCAAAATTTCGAGGGATTTTCAGAGAGATCATTGAGGTAAGAATTCTTAACTCGATTTTGGTTAAATTACTCGAATCTATCATTGTTTTTATCATGTAATTAGGGATTGGTGGGAAAAGTGATTGAACTTCCTAGACTAAATTTTTGAATTTGAAAGGCGAATTGAGGTCGGATTTGGGTAATTCTTGTATGGTTGGACTCGATATCGAATGGGTGTTCGAATTTTATAATTTCGATTGGGTTTCGAGATGCGGGCCCGGGTTTGACTTTTGGGTTGACTTTTAATTCTTCGCAAAGATCGTAATTTTCATTGTTTTAATTAGTTTCCTATAGTTATATTCATAGAATTAAATTGTTTTGGCTAGATTCGAGCCGTTCGGAGTTGGATAGTCGAGGGAAAGGCCTTCTAGTTGATCGATTTAGCGTGGTTTGAGGTAAGTGAATTGCCTAACCTTGTGTGGGGGAATTACCCATTAGAATTGGTATTGTTTGTGATAACTGTGATATGTGGAAGCCGTGTACACAAGGTGACGAGTGTGTATACGGGTTAAATGTAGAAACTTCCGGTTTTAACTATGTAGATCCCTTTCCATGCCTTAATTAAGTTACCTTAACATGTTATAGCCATCATTTTTAGTCTAATTTCACATGTCTACTTGTCTTATCTCTTATTTTCTAATTGTCCTTCATGTTTAGTTGAAGTATTTTTTTTTCCTTTATTTCGTATTTATTATTTAACTGTTGAATTCTTTACTTGAACTTGCTATATTTGGAATGTCTTGTTGTTGAATTGGGTATTGAGTTGCGAAGGCCGTGATTCCTATTTAGGCAAAGGGTTAAGTTGTGAAATATCATTCTATTGAGTTAGCCTCCGGTTGTTATTGTTGAGACTTTGTGTAACATTGTGGTTGAGCCGTAGGCTCCTTAATGTGAAATTCTGTTATTGTTTGGTTTCTCTGGCAAGTTGTGATATTAGGCACTTGAGGTGCGATTTGTGCTACGTTGTGATATTGATACGCATGTGTTGGTATAAGGTTTGGGTGTTAACACATGCGGTGAGATAAGCTGTGCTTGATACGCGTGGCTAGTAGGGAAACTATTGCAAGCCATGCGGTCTGATAAGATGTGCTAAAATGCAGGATGCTATTTCGGAAAAAATAATCTTTCAAAACTAAACGTAAAGGCTCTCGCAGTGATACAAGGAAAGATTGTGATTTATTTTTGTGATTTGAAACTACGAGGCGGTATCTCGATAGTGACTCTTGTTGATATTTTTCCATTCTTTGGTACTTATCTTTGATCGTTGTTTCCTTAGCATATTAGTAATTATTTTTCTCCATGTTACACTATTTTCTTAGTTTTATGTAGCTAATCTTGTTATGCTATTCTTTGTTTCAAATTCATTAATGTCATTATTATACTACCTATGTTTGTTCAGTCTTTTATTTATTTTCAGTAGGGCCCTGACCTGACCTCGTCACTACTCTACCGAGGTTAGGCTTGGCACTTACTAGGTACCATTGTGTACTCATGCTACTCTTCTGCACATCTTTTTGAGCAGATCCAGGTACTTCTTACCAGCCCAGGCATTAGCTGGGATTCTACTGCGGAGACCTCAAGGTATACCTGCCGGCGTCCGTAGGCCTCAGAGTCCCCCCCTCTCTAGATCTCTTATCTCATTGTCCTTTATATATATATATATATGATGTATAGGATTATCCAGTATTTATACTTAAAGCTTGTGACTTATTTTTCGCCGGGTCTCGGGATTTGTATATGCTGAGTTGTAACGTTTGTTTTATACAGCTATTGAGTTTGAGACTTATATTTTGTCACGACCCAAAACCCACTATAGATCGTAATGGCGCCATCGACACTTACTAGAGGTCCAGCAAAGCAATATGATAAATCGTAAGCAGATAAGAAGCACAACAACAATAATAGGATAAAACGACAACCAACATATTCTTTCAAAATTTCTTTTAACGATATAAACTTCTCAATCTCGTATCCTATCTCAAATCTCGGAAAATATCAAGTGCTCATATCAAATGAATAAGGAATATATAGATGTCGGGTATCAGTGGGAGGATAATCTCGTGATTATTCAGACTGCTAGCAATATAACACACGATTATGCCGAGATCGTACGTCCCGATCCAGAATAATGTTTACATCGCTGAGAGTCGATTGGCACGAACTATAGATATATCTATTATACTGCCGAGGCGTTCGGCCCGCTCCACAGAAAGAAAGGGACTTATCGAATTATGAGACACGTGCTTACAATACAGTACATGAGCATAAAGTAAGTATAACCTTTACCATTTCTCAAATAACTTGCAAATATCTCAAGGTGATAAGGCTTGGCCTAATGTATATATATGTCTTTCTAAATCAAATTTTAATTATAAATTCAATTAATTAAGCCAGCAGAATGAGTTCAAATAATTCAAATATTACCTGATAAGGTCCTAAGTCTACCCGTACATAAACATACTTTAGCTACGTACGGACTCTCGTTGCATACGTAGCACCCACAACTAGTAGCACATAACAATTACATAGCCAAAGGAGTAGTGTCCCCCTCACAAGGTTAGATAGGAGACTTACCTCGCTCCAAAGTTCCACAACCGGCTCCAATGCCTCTCTAGCACCTCGAATCAAAGCCAAACGTTCCGAAACTAGTCAAACAACGTCCAAATCAATCAAAATATACTCCAATGCTTACAATTTAACAATTTATAATGATTCTCAACTCCGCTCATAAAGTAATAAATACTCCCTCAGGCCCAAGTGCTCGTATTTCAAAAAATTTCGAAGATAAACATTACCCATAATACTACAAACTCAAATATGTAATTTATCCCTAATCCCATGTCCAATTTCATGGTAAAAAAATCCAAAAATATAAATTCTAGGTTTTCTTCAAAATCTCACAATTTCCATGTTCAAATCCATGTAGTTCATGTATTTAACTCACAATATATAGAAATCACTAACCTAGTGATGGATGACGAAAAAGCTCCTTCAAAGTCGCCCCAAGCTCCGCTCCCATGGAAGATTTGTGATAAAATGAGCCAAAACCCGTTTTTGCAATTTTATACACTGCCCAGAAGACCTTCATTGCGAACGCAAAAATCACCTCGCGTTCGTGAAGCACATCTGGCTTCAGCTCCAAAACTCCTCTACGCGAACGCGAGAAAGGACATGCGAACGTGAAGCTTTAACAGCCTGCCTATCGCGAAAGCATCTACCCTTCCGCGAACGCGAAGGCCAAGTCAGCCACCAGGTCAGCTTCTTCGTCGTGAACGCGAACATCAAATCACGAACGCGGAGCCTTGCTCCCGACACCTTCGCGAACGCGTGACCACAATCGCTAACGCGAAGCACAAAAATCCAGCAGCCATGATCCTTCTTCACGAACATGATAACCACTGCTTATTCGCAATGAACAACACCAGAACCAGCAACAGTAGCAGCAAAAACATAGAGAAATGACCCGAAACCATCACGAAACACACCCGAGGCCCCCGGGACCTCGTCCAAGGCCTTCGGGACCCCGTCCAATCACATCAACAAGTCCCAAAACATGATACGAATCTGCTCGAGGTCTCAAATCACATCAAACAACATCAAAACTACGAATCGACGATCGAAACCTTTATTTAAACTTTCAAACATTCAAACTTCGACGAACGCGTCCGAATTATACTTAGGCATTCTGGAATGATGCCAAACTTTATGCATAAATCACAAATCACGATACGAACCTATTCCAAGGCTCGGAACCCCAAACATACATCGATAACACCAAGGTCCACCTCAAACCAAACTTAGGAAATTCTAAAACCTTCAAAATGCCAACTTTCCACAATAAGCGCCGAAATGCTCCCGGGCGACCCGATACTCAACCCGAACATGCCCAAGTCCGGAATCAGCATATGAATCTATTGGAACCTTCAAATCCCGATTTTGAGATCGTTAACTCAAGAGTAAAACCTTAGTCAACTCTTCCAACTTAAAGCTTTCAAAATGAGAATTTTCCATTCGAATCAACTCCGAACCTCCCGAAATTCAATTCCGACTATTCGTACAAGTAATAATACATGAAGTGAATCTACCCAAGGCCTCAAACCGCCGAACGACGCGCTAGAGCTCAAAACGACCGATTGGGTCGTTAAGTTCTTCCCCACTTAATCATACGTTCGTCCTCGAACGTGCCAAGAATTGTTCCAGAGTTATCCAAAATCACTGTTTAACACCTCGTGCACCTACCCGTGCCACCACCACCCATTGTGAGCACATTAGTTCGAGCTAGACTAAAGATCCTTCCCTTTTTTTCCTTAGTCAACAAGCCTTAGAATCAGGTTCCAACATCCGAAATTCTCCACGAAACCCGATTCTAACATACGAACACTGCATCAATCACTACACACTGTACCAAAACATGATCATGCACCGCATAATTTGCATGCCCATAGTAACATCCTCTGACCACAATAGCTGCAATTTCACGAATCTGATGCCCACAATACGCCTCATAAAACATGTAAGCCCTGTTCCGATTCTCGCAATACTGCCATGACGAAAGAGATGTGTAGAAACTCATAACCACATGCCAACACAATAAATCATGGGGTCTCTTCACCTGACAAGACCATTACCTCATTCTAAACTGAATAACGATATTTTCTCTTTAATATACCCTACTTGAATTCGATCGCACAATCTCAGGTCCAATAATCTCGTTTCACCCAGTACAAGCTGCTCGGCCAATAAGCCATCTCAAACACCGTCTAAAATCTCATACAGCACCATCAAAGCTCCAACAAGCTACAACTCGAATATGACTCATAAGAAAGAATGAACTCCGTTAAGGAACTACCTAGCCCGCGTAACGAATAAAACAGCCAACAGATGCTACAATCTTTCTCGGAGACGAGAAACAAGACACATAGAAATAAGTATAGGGAACCGTACTCAACATCTCACTATTGCGGCATGCAATCCGATCCAAATATGACATTGTTGCGCCTTGCAACCCGATTCAAGCATGATATCATTGCGGCGTGCAACTCGATCCACACAACATACCCGTGGCGGCGTGCCACCCGATCCAAACAATATACTTGTGGCGGCGTGCCACCCGATCCCCACAACAACCAACAAGGAAACGCCCATCAACCGTAATGCTGATACTTACAAAATGCCCGAATATCGGCCACGAACATGCCAAGTGCATAATACAACCCTGGGGAGACTGATAGCGTCATACGCTACAAAAATCCAAGCATGACTAAGGTGCAATAAATGACTTGCATCTCGAGAGCCATCTTGTTCATATAACACCACAAGCTACATGGGATCACAACACATGTGCGAATAATCAATTCATCTCACAATCCACATGGCACAATAGAGTATTACATGGAATAGCTAACGGCGGGAATAACATCTAATGCTCGAAGACTCCTCCGTAAGCAATGCTATGCCGAATGAACACATCCTGATCTGATGTAGAGCACACATTAACATTAGACCCACCAACAGACCTCAAGCCGATTCTGATCATACCATACTGGGCCAACAACTTTTCAAGGGTCCATAATGGCCCTATTCATGACACACACGAGCAGGCGTCCAATCCGGACCAAACTCCTACAATCCACAACAAAATGACTAGAGCGCCTTTCAGGCATAAACTCTCACATTAGCGATAGTACCAGAATCTCCATACTTGGTTTCAATCCTTAACAATCAAGTGACAAAGATGTCACACTTATACAAATCTCCCCGTGGGATACACTCCCTCGACCTTCCGCACCAAGTAGCAAAGTTTGCACATCCATACCACCAACCGTACTAATTCCGTAAAGCAAATCAATACACAAAGCCTCTTACACAGGACACTGTTCTCGTGTGACACTAAAAATAATGGCATCTTACTCTGAACATCTGAATTCTTCCCTGCTCATCCGAGCTTGTGACATTCTTATCAACACCGAGCCGCAACATTGATCCTCAACTTCCAATTCCCATGCCGCTCACTGCACCTATCATGCCGCAATGCGAGAATACAAGAATTCATCATGACCCTTGAACGCGAGTGTACAAGAATTCATCATAACCCCTGACCCAACTTCTTCCAATCAGCACTCGTCCCGAGTGACCCAAATCACGAGACCACATCGTCTCAATACCCTTGAACCATCTCATACCCACCTCTAGCGCACAATAGCATCTCCAACTGGTACACCCATTCTGCAAGACCTTCCACGAATTCGAAGCTATTTCTCCCATTTCTCCAATACTACCTCACAGACCCGATGATAACATAGAAATTCCCCAAGTATTGTTCACACTCTTCTGTAAAATCTCGGTCTTCAGCCACACGACGAACCCAAAATCCTTGGACACCGCGCTTACATCCTTGAACCCATTAGAACTACTATTGAGAGTCACCCACTTTGACCTGGTCCCGGATATAATCAAACTCCATGGTTCTGTTAGCACATGAACACTCCCCAAAGAAGCAACCAAATGAATTCTTTTCCTTGTACATCACATCCACAAGAAGCATAAACTCTGAGTCTTCCCAAAACCTGCACATGAATCGATAAGGCTAAATATAGCACATATTCATCATGTTTTTTGCTCAAATTACCTCTGATATTTCCTTTTCTTAGTCATAATTAATCCAACAATGCACTGATAATCAGAAACCGCACAAACAGACAACCACGCGATCCAATCGTAGACGGTAGGCTCCCCCACTTAGCTTTAAGCTACCATCACATAATGTAGAGACCACAAAGATTCCTCCTTCTCAATTACCATGATCCCGTGCCGCCAACCCGCCAAATTTCTCGTAGTCTCTTGTTAAACTTTTCATGAACATTCCGAATTATCAGCCATAATCACATATTCGACCTTTTGCCGGGTGGTAAGTAGAACTCTTCGTAGAACTTCATCAGAATCATGCAACCACTAACCTACTCACAGGAGATGACCCACCTGTGGAATTCCATACCGACATCTTCCAACGACATTGTACTGGGTACCACTACTACGAAATCAGTAAACCCTCCTGAGCCCATGCTCGTCCACTGACTGTACAAGTCTGTTCATTCCCCATTGACATCAACTGAAAGTCCGACAATACATTCCAAACTCGAAGTCACGTCGTATCCTATAATGATAATCAAGCTCTTACACCACTAAATACTCCAAGCCAACTTCCTTCCGTCATATTCAACCTTCCACAGCACAGTAGCTACCATTCCAAATTAAATCCGCAGACCTAATCACTGTCTACCATGATCCCCAAATCACTCTAAACTTTTCTCAAGGCATGTGGCTATCCTACCACAGAATCCATATGTTACTCTGCAACTCCCACTTCAGTTGAACCATCTCCTTTAAGTAGCTTCTCGACCTCTGCTTTTCATATTTGACCTGCTAGTAATTCAACCACCGTAAGACACCTCCCACCATGTCCTTGCTCATCCTTCGCTGCCCAAATGCTGCCTCAAATCAAACCCATCTCTATAGCACCTGAACTAATAAATCGCTACCAACTCTAAGCCTCCTTGAAGATCATCTTTCTCGAGCCATCAGCATTAGAAACACCGATTCGATTCTAAAACCGCTACACACCGCCATCTCTGACAATCGCTTCTTAGGCACCATTTCACAACACTCTGCCCCAAAGGCAAATCAAAGAAGACCATAACACCAGCGAACCTTAATGCGTTTAAACAAGGATGACGACATCATAAATGAGAATTCCACCATGCTCGAAAATCTCAAGTCTCGTTACTCCATCAACCAAAGCCTGAACATTCATAGTCTGATTGTCTTTCCTCCGCTAGAATTAAATTTCGAACCTCTAAACCATGCACTGAGAAATCCTCCTTTCGAGTCATTCACTGCCTCGATACATAAACAAACACCCTACTATTACACCAACACTATGCAATAACAGCACATAAAAATCATAATAATCTGTGCATGGCCTCGAAACCATAGGAAATACAGATACTGGGCTCAAACGATAGAACACCCTTCAGCAAGGCAACGATAATAGCCCGCCCGAATATGCAAAGAGAAACATCCTACACCACTTCTACAGTACCACTACAACTCCTCGATGCCCAATTGATAACAAGCACTTCACGTCGCATAATTTTGAGTAGGAAGGAAATGAAGGCATAAGCTCCAATGGAATCAAACTGCACGAAGGGGAATCAAGAAGGGAAGTGCTCCTAATAGCCTTGTAGCCTCTCGAAGATAAGTACAGACGTCTCTGTATCGATACGCAAGACTCTACTAGAGTTGCTCATGACTCGTGAGACCCAAGTGAACCTAGAGCTCTGATACCAAGCTGTCATGTCCCAAAACCCACTATAGGTCATGATGGCGCCCAACGCCGTTAGAAAAGCCAACGGTGAATTAACAACTTAATTACTTATTTTATTATTTTTGAAATCATGAATCCTGTTAGATGGAGACATAAATGCATTTAGAAATCATGAATACTTAAAATGGTTGAAAGATATAAAATAAAAGATTTCATATCAAGCGGAACCATAAACAACCACTAGAGTATCCCAAAATCCGGTGTTTTAAGTGCATATACTAATACAACATATGTCTAAAATGTAAATAAGACAGGATAAGGTAAATAGTACGATGGAAACTCTGTGGGCTGCGATACGTAGCCTGGAATGCAGCTCACCATAAAGTCTCCTTAGCGGTTGCGCCTACGTTCCAAGATGACCACCAAATAAACTTGTCAGATCCTGCACATTTAGTGCAGAAGTGCAGCATGAGTACGTAAATCAACGCGTACCCAGTAAGTATCTAGCCTAACCCCGAAAAAGTAGTGACGAGGGGTCGACATTGACACTTACTAGAGGTCCAGTAAAGCAATATGATAAATCGTAAGCAGATATGAAGCACAACAGCAATAATGGGATAAAACGGTAACCAACACTTTCTTTCAAAACTTCTTTTAACGATATAAACTTCTCAATCTCATATCCTATCTCAACAGCTCAAAAAATATCAAGTGCCCATATCAAATGAATAAGGAATACCATATAAAATATCAGGCATCAGTGGGAGAATAATCTCGTGAGTATTCGGACTGCTAGCGATATAACGCACGATTATGCCGAGGTCGTACGGCCCGATCCCGAATAGAGTGTACACCGCCGATGGTCGATCGAAACGAATTATAGATACATCTATTATACTGTTGAGGTGTTCGGCCCGCTCCACAAGAAAGCAAGGAACTTATCGAACTACGAGACACGTGCTTACGATATAATACATGAGCATAAAGTGAATACAACCTTTACCGTTTCTTAAATAACTTGCCAACAACTCAAGGTGATAAAGCTCGGCCTAATATATACATATAAATGTGTGTTTCTAAATCAAATTTCAATTATAAATTCAATTAATTAAGCTAGCAAAATGAGTTCAAATAATTCAAATATTACATGATAAAGTCCTAAATCTACCCGGACATAAACATGCTTTAGCTACGTACTGACTCTCGTCACCTCGTGCATACGTAGCACCCACAACTAGTAGCACATAAGAATTACATTGCCTAGGGGTTGTTTTCCCCTTACAATGTTAGACAGGAGACTTACCTTGCTCCGAAGTTCCATAACCTGCTCCAACGCCTCTCTAACACCTCGACTCAAAGCCAAACGTTCCGAAACTAGTCAAACAACATGAAAATCAATCAAAATATACTCCAATGCTTACAATTTAACAAATTATATGATTCCCAACTCCGCTCGAAAAGTCAATAAAGTCAACCCTCATGCCCACGTGCCTGGATTCCAAAAATTTTCAAAAATGAACATTACCCATGACACCACGAACTCAAATATGTAATTTATCCCTAATTCCATGTCCAATTTCGTGGTAAAAAATCCAAAAATATAAATTCTAGGTTTCTTCAAAATCTCAAAAATTTCACCAATTTTCATGTTCAAATCCATGTAAAATTCATGCATAATTCATGTATTTAACTGACAATATGTAGACGTCACTTACCTATGATGGATGACAAAAAATCTCCTTCAAAGTCACCCCAAGCTCGGCTCCCATGGAAGATTTGTGATAAAATGAGTCAAAATCCGGTTTTGCAATTTTATACACTGCCCAGAAGGCCTTCATCGCGAACGCAGAAATCACCTCGCATTCGCGAAGCACATCCATCTTCAGCTCCAAAACTCCTCTACGCGAACGCGAAAGCTAAGCTTTCACGTCTTGTGATGACCCGGTAAATTATCTCATGGGTTACTGCTCCGTCTTTCCCAATATCTGTATCATTATGCCTTGTTATCAGTGTTTTAGGTAATTTAATTGAGTAAGTTGCATTCGGAGTGAAATCGGTAAGAAATGAGATATTTAGTCTCTTTAGGGGAGGCTTAAGTTGTAAAAGTCAACTGTATGTTGACTTATGAGTTAGAGAGCTCGGATGTGAATTCCGATGATTCGGTTAGTTTAGGGAGAGGATTTATGACTTAGGAGTATGATCGGAATTAGTTTTGGAGGTTCCGTGTAGAATTAGGCTTGAATTGGTGAAGTTAGAATTTTGGCGATTTCCGGTTGATAGGCGAGATTTTGATCCGAGGGTCGGAATGGAATTCCGAAAGTTGCTGTAGCTTCGATATGTGATTTATGACTTGTGTGCGAAATTTCAGGTCATTCGGACGTGGTTTGGTTGGGTTTAGATGAAAATAGCGACTTAGAGGATTTTGAAAACCTTAGGCTTGAATCCAACGTGAATTGGTGTTGATAAGTTATTTTGAACATTTCGAAGGTTGGAACAAGTTTGAATAATATTATGGGACATGTTGGCGTGTTTGGTTGAAGTCCCGAGGGCCTCGAATGGATTTTGGATAGTTGATGGAGTTTAACTTTAGCATTTCGAGAATGTGTCGATGTCGTCTCTTCAAGAATAAGTGGTATAATATTATTAAAATGGACTCCAAATTAGTTTTAATTGAAGCATTAGATCCGTATCGAAATTTCGGAGCCATAGCAAAAAGAATCGTCCAATTCGGACATCGTATGAGAAAGTTATGCCTATTTTCGTGTCAAGAAAAAAATCTGCAGAAACGTCAAATCTGCGATCGCAAATTGACCGCAGATTGACCGCAAATCAGCTATGCGAACCGCATTTTTGACAAAGAAATCGCAAACTGAGACAGAACTTGGGGCGAGGTTTGCGACCAAAGATGCGAACCGCAAAGGTGAAATGCGAACCGCATTTTTGACCTGACAGGGGTGTTTTAACCCGATTTTTGATGCTTTTTAAGTAGAACTCAGTGCTCATTTTGCCCTACAAGACCCATATTCGTTACCCACGAAGAGGAAGACCTCCAAACACCAT
>MCJB01018362.1:79406-95354 GCA_002018475.1 Nicotiana obtusifolia | reverse complement strand
ATACTAGACGTTCTACATCAGGCTATTGCATATTTCTGGGAAACAATCTCATCTCTTGGTTGTCAAAACGACAACCTACCATATCTCGGTCCAGTGCTGAAGCCGAATATAGGGGGGTGGCAAATGCCGCAGCTGAAGCTACATGGATCCGTAATTTGCTTCTTGAGCTTCATGTTCCGGTCCTCAAAGCTACGGTAGTTTATTGTGACAACGTCTCAGCCGTTTATTTGTCAGGCAACCCCGTGCAGCACCAGCGTACCAAACACGTAGAAATGGATATTCACTTTGTTCGGGAGAAAGTTCAGATCGGTCACATTCGAGTTCTTCATGTGCCGTCTTCATCACAATATGCGGACATCTTTACTAAAGGACTCCCGAGATACGTATTTGACTCGTTTCGATCCAGCTTAAACGTTTCAGCCTACCCACGTTCAAGCTGAGGGGGACTATTAGGAGAATATATTTTATATTAGGAAAGTATATTTTATATTAGGAGAATATATTTTATATTAGGAAAGTATCTTTATTATTCCATATCTTCCATTGATTTGATTTAGTTCCTATACTAATCCCTATTGGTCTTTGATTTGTATTCTAGCACTATAAATAGGGATCATGTAAACCATTGAGAATGAATATAAAGAAGATCATATTCCTTCATTAAGTTCATCCTAAAGTCACAAATAAGATCAATGAACTGAGAGAAGAAATTTTTGTGTTGTTGTTGTTGATATCTTTGTTCTATTTTAATCAATAAAAAGTACTACTAAAAGAGTTTTTTTTTAAGCGAGCGATATTTCTATCTTTTTGAAAATCTATTTTAGTAAAACAGTTTTCCTAACTTTCTTTTGAAATGAAAACTCAGTATTTAGTACATGTCAATTAATTATATCTTTTAATCCTATTTTTATTGCCATGATAAAACATAGTAAATCATTCATAATTTCTCGCTGAATTTAAGATGAAGACAATGTATAACACTCATCAAGCTGAAGCTAAACTGGGGATATCAATTGTTTGTTTGTTTAAACTTCTACGTTGAAAAGCGTCACAACTTTCGTCGGTAGAAGATAATTGTAGAGAGAAGGCATGAATTCAAATATGTTAAATTATTTACACGACCAAGTTATTTATAAGAAAATAATTAATTACATCTAAGCATTAATTGGTAATATATTACAAATAATTTTTAATACAAGTTATAACTCACTATAGTTAAAAAAAATACCATATTGTTAGTGTACATGATTACATAGCCATATCACAATCACTAATACATTAAGAAAAAGGCTATAAAAAGTTGTTGCGTATCTTTTTTCACAATGATATAGGAGTTGTTGAGCTAATATAAAAGGAAGAAACATGTAACTGAATAGATGTACTTTTGTAACTGTAAATACAACTATATGTTTTTGCATGATTAGGAATAAGAGAGACAAATTTAACTAAATAGGATGGAAAAACCAACTAATGGTTAATTAGTATGTGGTAATTTCATATATATAGTTTATAGTTGTATTAAGTTTTTAACAAATAAATTTATTACTAATCTAATTAATTTAGTTTAAAATAATTAAATTTTCTATAACAAAGTAAGAAAGGAAATGGACGAAAACTTGGGACAAGCAATATATCACTACATTTCATGTTCAGAGAACTGAACTCATCTACAAGGTGGGTGAATCATATATGAACACAATTTTTAACCATACTTTTAAATCAAATGTAAATACCATTCTAAGCATACTTATAACCAAAAAATGACATAAGAACTACTTAATCATGCAATACTGTTACCTTTAAATAAAGCAACATACTAAATAAATTTTCTATTCATGCATCTGCTGCTAACTCAGTAGCAAGATTTGCTTTTACTACATCATCAATTAGATGGTATGTAACTAGTTGTATATACTCGTCACCATGGCCAAAAACTGTTCAAGTTCTTATTCTTGATATGTCTCATTCTCGTATACTTCCTCTTCCATCACTTCTCACATATCATACAGATTAAATCTTTTGGCTTTGGATGCACAACAACACACCATTTATATAGTACACCTTTTGTGCTTGAGATGCTTCAATGTAAGGCTCATGTTCTTCACCCTCTATCTCTAGCAACCATATAGAAAATTGTAGTTCGTTGTCTTTTTTCCAAATAAACGAAGCATCAGTGGTATACTAATAATTAACAATAAAGCTTTTTGTATTAATATTCTAATATTTAGGAATTTTTAACCTCGTTCAAATAAGGATGTTTTGATAAGCAAAATTTTATTTGATTTTGAAGTATTAAATATTAGGAGAATAGCTTAAATTTATGTTAATTTTAATTTTAATTTTAAAGAATATAAAAGACGAATGACATTTTATTAAGAATTTTTATGCTTTTAATATAGCATAGATAGATAATATAACATGACATATTTTCAATTTGAGATTCCTTCAAAACACTAACACAATTCTATTCACAATTTTAGTTTGTGCGTTTGTAAACTTTAAATTTTCTCAATCACCTAATTATACAAGATCAAGTGCAAACTTTAAATGTTTACGTTCCTTTTAGCTTGATTATTGACTAGGGAAAACTATGCAAATTGCCTATTCAACCCAAACTAATTATCCGTATTTACCCATTCTCAAAAGAATTACAAAAAGTGCACACTCCACCAAAATTAATTACTCGCTCGTCCCCCTCTTCCTAAAAGACATTTCCACCAAAACTCTTCTTGTTTATTCGCTAGACATCTAGTCGGGTTATCTCCTTTTTGAAGGCTTCACACATGATCGAGAAGGGTTATTTGACTTATCTAGCTTATGTTCGGGATACTACTACAGAGGCTCCGGCAGTTGATTCAATGCCCGGGGTCCGGGAGTTCTCCGATGTGTTCTGATCTTCCAAGCATGCCACCAGATCGTGATATCGATTTTTATATTAATTTGGCTCCAAGTACCCAGCCTATCTCTATTCCACCGTACCATATGGCTCCGAAATAGTTGAAGGAGTTGAAAGAACAACTTGAGGAGTTGCTAGCAAAAGGGTTCGTCAGACAGAGTGTGTCGCCTTGGGGTGCACTGGTGTTATTCGTGAAGAAGAAGATGGGACTATGCGGATGTGCATTGATTACCGCCAGTTGAACAGAGTTACAATTAAGAACTAGTCCTCGTTGCCGCATATTGATGATTTATTTGACCAGTTGCAGGGTGCCAGGGTGTTCTCTAAGATTAACTTTAGATCGGGGTACCATCAGTTGAAGATTCGTGATTCGGATGTTCCGAAGACGGCTTTCAGGACTAGATATGGCCACTATGAGTTTCTAGTGATGTCTTTCGGTTTGACTAACGCCCCGGTGACGTTTATGAATTTGATGAACCGAGTGTTCAGGCTATATATTGACTCGTTTGTCATTGTCTTCATTGATGACATTTTGATCTACTCGCGTAGCATGGAGGAGCACGAGAAGCATTTGAGAGTGGTGCTTCAGATCTTGCGGGAACAGAAGCTATATACTAAGTTCTTCAAGTGTGAGTTCTGGTTAGATTTTGTGGCATTCTTGGGGCATATTGCATCAGGCGAGGGTATTAAGGTAGATCCCAAGAAAATCGAGGCAGTTCAGAGCTGGCCTCATCCTACCACAGCGACCGAGATCAAGAGCTTCTTGAGGTTAGCAGGTTATTATCGTCGGTTTGTGGAGGGCTTCTCATCCATTGCAGCACCTTTGACTAGATTTTCCTAGAAGGGTGTTCCGTTCCAATGGTCCGATGATTGTGAGGTGAGCTTTCAGAAGCTCAAGACCGCCGTGAGTTCAGCACTGGTGTTAGTGTTGCCTTCCGATTCAGGGATATATACTGTGTATTGCGACGCTTCACGCGTTGGCCTGGGTTGTGTATTGGTACAAGAGGGGCGAGTTATTGTATATGCTTCACGTCAGCTGAAGCTCCACGAGAAGAATTACCCCGTACATGATTTGGAGTTGGCCGCGACAATTCATGCTCTTAAGATCTGGAGGCATTATCTTTATGGGGTGTTCTGTGAGGTTTAAACGGATCATCGCAACTTACAACATTTGTTCAAGCAGAGGGATCTCAATTTGAGGCAGCACAGGTGGCTTGAGTTACTGAAAGATTATGATATTTCTATCCTTTATCGTCCGGGTAAGGTGAATAGTTGCGGATGCCTTGAGCAGAAAGGCTGAGAGTATGGGCAGTTTGGCATTAATTCCAGCAGATGAGAGGCCATTAGCTTTGGAAATTCAGTCCTTGGCTAACAGACTTTTGAGGTTGGATATTTCAGAGCCCATCTGAGTTCTTGCATGCGTCGTCGTCTAGTCTTCACTATTCGAGCAGATCAAGGCTCGCCAGTACGACGATACGCACTTATTGGTTCTCTGAGAGACAGTACTACAGGGTGGTGCAAAGGAGGTTATTATCGGTGAATATGGTGTGTCCCTAACGTGGATGGATTGAGGGAAAGATTCTAAATGAGGCACACAATTCTCCGTATTCTATTCATCCAGGTGTTATGAAGATGTAATTTGACCTGAGGCAGCATTATTGGTGGAGGGGGACGAAGAAGGACATAGTCGAGTATGTTGTGAGGTGCCTAAATTGCCAGCAGGTTAAGTATGAGCTCCAGAGGCCAGGTGGCCTTCTCCAGCAGATGGCTATACCTGAGTGGAAATAGGAACGCATCACTATAGACTTCGTAATTGGGTTTCCGCGGACCTTGAGGAATTTTGATGCAGTTTAGGTAATTGTTGACAGCTTGACTAAGTCAGCACAGTTCATTCCGGCCGTGACCACATATTCTTCGGAGAGATTGGCCCAGATTTACATTCATGAGATTGTTCGATTGCATGGTGTGACTGTTTCCATCATATCAGATAGAGGCCCTCAGTTTACTTTGCATTTTTGGAGGGCAGTACTCAGTGAGTTGGGGACCCGAGTAGAGCTCAGCATAGCCTTTCATCCGCAGACGGACAGGCAGTCAGAGCAGACGGTTCAGATCTTGGAGGATATGCTCAGAGCATGTGTGATTGACTTCGGAGGGCAGTGGGATCGATTTTTGCTTTTGGACGAGTTTTCTTATTACAATAGTTATCAGTCCGGCATCGAGATGGCTCCATTTGAGGCCTTATATGGTCGGCGATGTCATTTGCCCATCCGATGGTTTGAGCCCGGCGAGCCTAAGCTATATGGTACTTACTGATTTGGTGAAGGATGCCTTGGAAAAGGTAAAGTTGATTCAGGAGTGACTTCGCACAGCATAGTCCAGATAAAAGAGTTACGTGGGTCAGAAGGCGCGTGATTTATCATTTATGGTGGGAGAGAAAGTTCTCTTGAAAGTCTCGCCGATCAAGGGAGTCATGAGGTCTGGAAGAAGGGGCAAGTTGAGCCCAAGGTTTATAGGTCCATTTGAGGTGTTGAGACGAGTTGGGGAGGTTGCTTATGAGCTTGCTTTGCCTCCCAGTATATCGGGAGTTCATCCAGTCTTCCACGTATCTATGCTCCAGAAGTATCATGCCAACAGGTCGTATGTGTTAGACTACAGCACGATTCAGTTAGATGAGAGCCTAGGTTATGAGGAGGAGTCAGTTGCCATTATTGACAGACAGGTTCACCAGTTGAGGTCCAAGAAGATTTCTACGGTAGAAGTTCAGTGGAGGGGTCAACTAGTCGGGGAGGCGACTTGGGAGACCGAGGAGGACATGCGGAGCAGATATCCACATTTATCTGGCACTCCAGGTACGATTCTAGACCCGTTCGAGGATGAACGTTTGTTTAAGAGGTGGAGAATGTAACGAACCGACCGGTCGTTTTACTTTCAAGAACCCTGTTCCTTTAAATAAGACTTCCTGTATGTGCTTTTACTATTTTATGACTTGCGGTGATGGTTAGATCAGGTTTGGAAGGGTTTGGGTTGAAATCGGAACACTTAATTCCTTAATATTGGCTTAAAAAGGGTTAAGTTTGACTAGGGTCAACATTCTAAGTAAACGACCTCGGAAGCGGGATTTGACTGTCCCAATAGGTTTGTATGATTATTTTAGACTTGGGTGTGTGTTCGGATCGATTTTGGTTGACCCGGGAGCGTTTCGGGGCCTAAAGTTGAAAGTCGGTACATTGAAGGTTTTAAAGTTCTTTAAATTTGGTTTGAAGTAGGTTTTGGTGTTATCGAGGTTTGTTTGGGATTCTGAGCTTGGGAATAGCTCCGTATGATGATTTAAGACTTGCACGCAAAATTTGGTGTCATTCCGAGTAGTTTAAGTATGGTTCGGCGTGTTCAAAGTGAGTTAGAAGAACTAGAAGTTCATAAGTTGATTTGATTTGATTTGGAGTGTAATCCTTAGTTTTGATGTTATTTCACGTGTTCCGAGGGTTCGAGCGAGACCGTTTTGTGATTTCAAACTTGTTAGTATGTTTCGACGAGGCCTCGGGGGCCTCAGATGCCATTCGGGCAATGCGCGGAACTCGTTTGGACTTGGAAGAAAGGCTGAAGCAGCAGGGTTCTAGTGCAATTGCACCTGTGAAGAACCTGCCGCAGGTGCAAGCTCGCAGAAGCTGCCAGGCATGGGCTTGCCAATGACCGTAGAAGCGAAGCAGGTGCGACGCGGACGCCGCAAAAGCGGGCTCGCAGAAGCGAGCCGTTGTCCGCAGAAGAGAAGGAGGCGGACCTGGGCTTGGTCTGCGCTGAGATTTTGTCCGCAGAAGTGGAGCCGCAGGTGCGACAGTGGCATCGCAAGTGCGAAAAATGTTGGACGTAGTGAGGTTCTTTTAAGACGGGACATAGGCCATTTTGGTTCATTTATTTCACTTCTTGGGCGATTTTGGAGCTTCTTAGAAAGGGGTTTCCACCTAGCTATTGAAGGTAAGTAGTTCCTACCTAATGTAAGTTAAATATATATATTATGGGTAGATTTTAACATGTAAAATTTTAAAAATTATGGGTTTAGTTGAAAAACCTAGATCTTGATTAAAAAAGTGGAATTTAACTACGAAAATAGTTATGGAATTGGGTGAAATTATATATTTGAGTTTATAAGGTTATGGTTAACAATTATCTCGAAATTTTTTGAAATCCAGGCACTTGGGCCCATGGGTGAATTTTAAGAATCTTCTAATTTGGGTTGGGTAATTACTCTATTAGCTAAATTATTAGCTTTTGAGCGTATATTGATTATTTTGCATAATATTTCGCTAGTTTCGGATTGTTCCGCACCAAGTTGGGTCCTTAGAGCGAATTTGTGGCCGGAAAGTAAGCTTTGGGATGAGGTAAGTCTCTTGCCTAACTTTGTAAGAGGGAATTTACTCCATAGGTGATTTAAATTGCTTTTTATGTTAATTGTGGGGGCTACGTACGCACGAGATGATGAGAGCCCGGCGTAGCTACTAATTATGCTTAAATCCGGGGTAGTTTAGGGCCCAAATCATGAAATACTTGTGATGTTTGCACCCTACTTGTTAATTAAAGTGTTTAAATTATATTAAAACTTGTTAAAGGATTTGTAAAAATCGAATTTCACTTGCTTGAATTTTGGCGGGTCACTTGACCGTTGATAGATATTCTGCTTCTTTGTGTATTAGCCTTATAATAACTTTTAAAAATCGAATGTTGATAAAGTAATCTCTCTTCTTGTGGAGCGGGCTGAACTCCTCGGGAGTATAATAGATGAATTTATGATTCGTACTACTCGACCCTCGGCAGTGTACACATTATTCTGGATCGGGCCGTATGACCTTAGCATAAATCCTGCATGTTAATGTTTAAAGCCCGAATACACATGATATTATTTTTGATGAATTGAGAGGTTACAATTTATTTGGAATTAGTACGATGTTAGTGAAAGGCTTTTGGAATTTACTGTTAGTTGAAGAATCATCTAATCACCGCTGCCATTGTGTTAATATTATTATTCTCACACTCTATGCCTGTTTAAAATTTCTGTATTTTTTTGTTAGCCCATAATAAGTGTCGACGTGGACCCCTCGTCATTATTTCTTCGAGGTTAGACTGGATACTTACTAGGTACATGTTGTTTATATACTCATGCTACACTTTTGCACTAATCGAGCAGGATCTGAGGCAGGTGCATCTGGCAGTCATACCGATATGTGCACCCAATACCCCGAGGCTTAGTGGTGAGCTGCTTTCCGAATCCGTTCTGCAGCTTCCGGAGTCTCTCTTTTGCATTACTTTCTGTCTACTCTAGGTCAGACAGTAGTTTAGTGTTTTGTATATTCTACTAGTAGCTCATACACTTGTGACACCAGGTTTTAAGATTACGCTAGTAGACATTTGACGGCTTTTGAATATTTGTTTCACCACACTTGTTCTTATATTAGTTTACACTTTATTTTATTACATTTTTTATCTCTTACTTACTTAATAAATAAATAAAATTAACTATTTTGAAATTGTTAAAAAGAATAAATACATGGCTAGTTCACTGTTAGCTTACCTAGCGGTGATGTTGGGTGCCATCACGGCCTATCGGTGAAATTGGGTTGTGACAGTAAGCTTCTCCTCCTTTAAATAATTCTCCATTTAAAATCCATGTGGGTGTTTAATCAAGACTGTAATCATATCAATTGACCCGAAATTAGTTAAAGAGGTAGCAAACCTTTTAGGCGTGGGATATACTCCTAGATTCCAAATCTAAGGAGTCATATTGTTTTAAGTTCTGGAAAGAAAGATCCTTTCCTATGAGCTGTTGCAAAGGAACCTCATCTTAGTTTGTTTCTTCAATGGTTCTCCCTGGCAGTATTATATGATTACGGTTGCACGTCATCTTTTTGTATTGTATATGAAAGATTAGCGAAGCTATGGCGGTTCTCTGAAATAGGTGTTGTTAAAGTATTTTATCAAAATTCCAGATATGATTTTTATATATGTTTGAAGACCCACCATTGTTGAGTTTTAAGTTATTTAATATAAATTATCAGCTTGGAGATAATTGAGTGTGAAACTAAATTATGGTAATAATAATAATAATATGATTTGGGCAAAAAATAAATAAGTAAAAAAGAAGAAAAAGGAAAAAAAATGAGAAGAAAACGAGGATAAAAAAAGGGAAAAGAAAGAAAAGAAGGAAAAACGAAAAGAAACAAAGAAATAAAAAAGGAAAGGAGAAAAAAAGAAGAAATTACCTACAAAAGCTATCATGGGTAAAAAAAAATAATTAGTTTGATGAGTAGATAAGTAAATTAATAGGCCAGGATAAATAATTTTGTTTTTATGGGTACGAAACTAGTTAACCCTATTGACTAATCAGGTGTATTTGCTACATTCAAGTCTATCAAAGAATCGGTTGCCTTTTTCATTATATTCTCAATGTGATTGAACTTTCAATCCTATTATAATTAATCGATAGTCATGCAGTTTTTATTGCGTTTAGCTCTGAAAATAAAAGGTAGAGTCGGGTCGGGTCGGGCTATGGATAGCTTATTTGGGTGGGAAAAAAGTAACAAAAACCAAATACTTAAAATTAGCTTATAGTAGAAAGAAAGATAGAGTTTGAATTAAGTGGAATGATGAGTTTTTAAATGGTTGTTTGGTGCTTTATATATAAAAAAGTATTTAATTAGTATTATTTTTGATAAAGCTATTATGAACATATTAATTTGATTTGAATTGTGTATTTTTTTAGTATGATCTTTTACATTAATTTTTTCATTCGTTCACTTTTTTAAATGTCGACATTACTCGCATAAAATCCTGTGTCCCCCAGGCCAGCGATAATTTATTTGGGTGGATAAAAGTCACAAACACCAAATACTTAAAATTAGCTTAGAGTATTATTAAGTGGAATTTTCTTCAAAGAGAGATGTAAACGTTTTTGAAGAGCGGGGGAGTAAGTAAATGGACTAAACAAGGGGAGAAAATGAAAGCCGAAAAAGCCAATGATGTTTGGCATAAAAGATATAAAATTCTATGTAAATCATCACATATTTGGCTCTTGTTTTATGAAATTGGGGTGTTAATTGCTTCGATTCATGTTAATGTAATGTGTTTTTATGTGTAGGAATGAGTCGGGAGCAATTGGGGGCGAAACGGGCAAGAAACGAGCCAAAACGAGACGAAAACGGACCAAGAGACATTGGGCGCCACAGGCAGCGCCTGGCGCCACCTGTGGCGCTGGAGGCAGAACAGAAAAAAAGCTCACTGGTTGCAGCGCCCTGGGGGGCGCCTGGCGCCAGCCAGGGCGCCGACTTCGGGGAAGTGTCCTAATCCGTCTAGGAGACCCCTAATTCGACCCCAAACCCTTTGCACCAGGGCGCCGACTTCGGGGAAGTGTCCTAATCCGTCTAGGAGACCCCTAATTCGACCCCAAACCCTTCCCAACTCCTATATAATACATCTAAACCCAACTTGGAAAGGGAGAACGTGACTTTGGAGCCAACAAAGCTACGGAACATCACAAAAACGCAATCGATCTTCAGTTCATCAACTCTGTCTAGTATTTTTTATTAGTTTTTCAACACTCTATCTTTTGATTATGTTGAACATGAGTGGCTAATCACCCCTTGTTCTGGGGTTGTGATTAGCCATGAATATTGTGATTCGAACTTGACGCTTTCGTGTTTATAATTCATGTTCATATGGTTATTTTTTCAATTCTACGCCTAATTGCTTAATTATTTTGGCCATCAATTGAGTTCTATCAATTATCTATACTATGTTTGGGAAAACTATGTTTAGATTAGAAAAAGAATTGAAGAAAACATGTTCTTAACCTTTTAAGTGGCGGATTCGTGGTTAGGATAGGAATATACTTAATCACCATGCTTAATTGAATATCGTGTTTTTATTGCATTCTTGCTAGATTAATTCCATAGGAATATAGGTGTTAATCTTGTTAAGAATAGGCGAATAGTACTTCGGAAGAAGACTATGAGTATATTTATCGATCAATTAGCAACCATACATGAATTACATGAACAGGAAGTCAATTAGAACACAATAGGATTGGAAAAATAGTCACAACCCTGGAATATTTATTTTATTGATTACTGAACACGTACTTTGTTCCTTGCAATTCTTAGATATAAATTAGAATTATAATCTAGAACAACCCATCTATTAAACTCGATTCTTGCTTGTTTAAATAACAATATTAGTTCGTTAGAAAGTAGTTAAGTTAAGTCCTTGTGGGTACGACAACCTGGACTCATAATCCTATATTACTTGTAGACCGCGTATATTTGCGTGTGCATTAGGGAGCAACAAGTTTTTGGCGCCGTTGCCGGGGACTTAAAAATCTGCTACTTTACCAACTTCAGCTTATATTTGTTATTTATTCAAGTTTCATTAATCGGCTTACGTTGTTTGCATTGACACAGGCTCTTCTATTGAATGCAGAGAAGTAGAAGCGCAAACAACTTTCTTCCCTTTGATCCAGAAATTGAACGAACACTACACAGAGTAAGGAGGGAAGTAGAAGCCAGGACCAGAATTAACGGAGAGTTGGACATTGTTGTTCAACCACAGCCAATTGAGATGGCAGGGAACGCAGAGAGAGCAGTAATTGAAGCTGCAAGACCAAATCTTGCCAATATGACTCAGGTGATTATCAAGCCTAAAATCACAGGGCACTTTGAGTTGAAGCAATACATGGTGCAGCTAATCCAGTCTACAGGGCAGTATGTGGGACTGTCGCACGAAGACCCACAAAGACACATTCAGAACTTTTTGGAAATCACGGACACTTACAATTATCCAAATGTGTCTAAAAATTATGTGAGGTTGACATTGTTTTCCTTTTCTCTACTGGGGGAAGCAAAAGAGTGGTTGCAAAAGGAGCCTGCCAACAGTATTTACACATAGGATGACCTGGCCAGAAAATTTCTGATCAAATTCTTTCCAACCAAGAAGACCAAGTCACTGAGAAGCCAGATTTTGGGATTTGAACAACGGGAAGGAGAGACCCTTCGACAGGCATGGGAAAGGTATAAGAAGCTGCTTAGGGACTGTCCACACCATTGCCAGACAGATGAGGTACTAGGACACACGTTTGTTGATGGGCTAGATGAAGCTTCGAAAATGAACCTTGACTCAGCTTGCGGGGGCAGTTGCATGGCCAAGCCTTATAGTGAAATCCAACTCCTATTGAACAATTTCACGGCCAATGATCATAATTGGAAAGGTGATGGTGACTCGCGCAGAGCCATTAAACAGAAGGGAGCTGGGTTGATAGAATTGGATGACCTTGCAGCTATGAGAGCAGAAATGGCTAAACTAGCCAATCAGATGAACAGAATGAAGATGCAGTAGGTTCAACCAAGACAGCAGGTCCAACAAATGTCATTATGCTGTGAGATGTGTGGTGACAACCACACAAGTGACATGTTCCCCACCAATCCAGAATCCATATATTATGTGGGACAACAGAACAGGGGGCCCGTAAATCAGAATACACAGTATGGGAATTCCTACAATTCAAATTGGAGGAATCATCCCAACTTTTTATGGGGTAGTCATCAGCAGCAGCAGAATACAGGCAGACCGCAGGGGAATTATAACCAATCACAAAGGCAACCTCCACAATCAGATGATAATACGAATGAGTTGTTAAAGCAGCTGGTGCAGGACAACAAACAATTCAGAACTGAATACCAAACCCTCACCACAACAGTGAGGAATCTGGAATGCCAGTTGGGACAGCTGGCCGGGGCTCAAAATACTCGACCAGCTAGAGCACTACCCAGCGATACTGAAGCTAACCCAAGGGCAGCACTGAATGCGGTATCATTGAGGAACGGGAGACAGTTAGAAGAGGTAGAATCGAAAAAGAAGAAGCAGGTGACCTTCAATGAAAAACCAATCACCATCGAAGTAATAGCAGAGAAGGCTAAAGAGGTTGAGAAATCGATTAAAGAGGCAGGAGCTAAGCAACCCCCACAATTGGTTGCAAGGCCACCACCTCCCTTTCCACAAAGGTTACAGAAGTTGAGAGATAATGAGGCATACAAAAAGTTCCTTGAAATTTTAAAACAGGTACAAATCAACATTCCATTGGTGGATATTTTGCAAGAGGTGCCTAAATACGCAAAGTATATCAAGGATATTGTGGCCAATAAAAGGAGATTGACTTAATTTGAAACGGTGGAGCTTACTGAGGATTGCAGTTCTAGAATTCAAGCAAGCTACCACAAAAATTAAAGGATCCGGGCAGCTTCACTATTCAAATTTCAATTGGGAAACATGCTGTGGGAAGAGCATTATGCGACCTCAGAGCAAGTATAAATTTGATTCCACTTTCAGTGTTCAGACAGTTGGGGTTGGGTGACCCACGCCCGACGACGGTTATATTACAGTTGGCAGACCGCTCTTTGGCTCATCCGGAGGGTGTGATTGAAGACATCCTAGTCCAAGTTGACTCATTCATATTTCCTGCAGATTTCATCATCTTGGATTACGAGTCAGATCAGGACGTCCCATTTATTTTGGGGCGTCCATTCTTAGTTACCAGCCGCGCCATTATAGATGTTTGTGAAGGTAAAATGACTATGCGGGTGGGGGATCAAGAAGAAGTATTCAATGTCTATAAAGCACTCCGACTGCCAACACATTATGAAGAGCTATCCATGATCTCAGTGGTGGAGAATGTCTCTGCATCCTTAGTGCCTTACCTGAGCCCAGCTGATCCTGTCGAACGTATATTGATTGGGGATATGGAAGTTAATGAAGATGAGATGATGGGGGAAATCGAGCAATTACTGGACCTATCTTGCAATTATATTCAGGGGCTCAGAAAATTCAAAGAATTGGAGAGGCCTGTTACTCTGACCTTTCCCAGGCCATCTATTGAGGAAGCACCAAAGCTTGAACTCAAGCCACTTCCAGTGCATCTGCGCTATGCATATTTGGGTAATTCTGAGATGTTGCCAGTGATCATATCATCCAGTCTGACCAGCACGCAAGAGAAAAAGGCAATCGGGTGGACCATAGCAGATATCAAGGGAATCAGTCCATCTTTTTGCATGCATAAAACATTTCTAGAAGAGGGACACCGCCCTAGTGTAGAGCAGCAACGGAGACTGAATCCGATAATGAAAGAAGTGGTGAAGAAGAAGGTAATAAAGTTACTTGATGCGGGTATCATCTTCCCAATTTCTGACAGCAATTGGGTCAGCCCAGTGCAGTGTGTACCTAAAAAGGGGGGGGGGGATGACCGTTATAGAGAACGAGAAGAATGAATTGATTCCTACTCGAACTATCACAGGATGGAGGGTATGCATTGACTATAGGAAACTCAACAAAGCAACCCGAAAGGACCACTTCCCACTCCCATTCATTGATCAAATGCTTGACAGACTAGCAGGGCATGAATACTATTGCTTTCTGGATGGCTACTCGGGGTACAATCAAATTGTCATATGCCCCGAAGATCAAGAGAAGACTACCTTCACTTGCCCTTATGGCACTTTCGCCTTCAAGCGAATGCCATTCGGCCTATGCAACGCACCGGCAACATTCCAAAGATGCATGATGGCTATTTTCACCGATATGGTGGAAAAATTTGTGGAAGTGTTCATGGATGATTTCTCCATTTTTGAGTCTTCATATGATGATTGCTTAAGGAACCTCAGCAAGGTGCTAGCACGGTGCGAAGAAATGAATTTGGTACTTAATTGGGAGAAGTGCCACTTTATGGTGCAAGAAGGAATTGTATTGGGTCATAAGATCTCCAGAACCGGCATCGAAGTAGATAAAGCAAAAGTGGAGGACGTTGAAAAATTACCTCCTCCAATTTCCGTCAAGGGTGTCCGGAGCTTCTTGGGACATGCAGGTTTTTATAGACGCTTTATTAAAGATTTTTCTAAGATTGCTACTCCTTTGTGCAGGTTGCTTGAAAAAGATGTATCCTTCAAATTCGATGCTTCCTGCCTCAAGGCGTTTGAAGCACTTAAGGAGAAGTTGGTGACTGCACCTATTATCGTAGCACCAGATTGGTCATTGCCCTTTGAACTTATGTGTGATGCTAGTGACTTAGCAATTGGAGCAGTGCTGGGTCAGCGGAAAGACAAGGTGTTCCACTCAATCTACTACGCAAGCAAAACTCTTGATGCGGCACAACAAAATTACACTACCACCGAAAAAGAGTTGCTAGCAGTAGTTTGGGCATTTGAGAAATTTCGAGCTTATTTGGTGGGAACGAAAGTCATAGTCCACACCGACCATGCAGCAATCAGGTACCTATTTACAAAAAAAGAGTCTAAAGCTCGATTAATGCACTGGGTATTATTGTTGCAGGAATTCGATGTGGAAATCAGAGATCGGAAGGGGACAAAAAATCAGGTAGTTGACCACCTATCCCGCCTGGAAAATCACGATCAGGTGGAAGAAGATGGACAAATAAAAGAAATATTTCCAGATGAACATCTCTTTGCGATCAGTCATGACTCTCCCCCTTGGTATGCGGATTATGTGAACTACTTGGTGAGCGGAGTACTTCCTCCAGAGTTCAAGACTGAAGCCAGAAAAAGGTTCCTGCACGATGTGAATTTCTACTATTGGGACGAACCTTACTTGTTCAAACAGTATGCTGATCAGTTAATGCGGAGATGTATTCCGGAAGAAGAACGTGATTTTGGAGTCTAGAACGCTACGGAACATCGGACAAAAGCAATCAATCATCCGTCTTCATCTCTGTCAAGTATTTTTATTAGTTTTTCAATACTCTATCTTTTGATTGTGTTGAACATGAGTGGCTAATCACCCCTTGTTCTGGGGTTGTGATTAGCCATGAATATTGTGGTTCGAAGTTGACAAATTCTTGTTTATAGTTCATGTTCATATGGTTGTTTCTTCAATTCTATGCCTAATTGCTTAATTGTTTTGGCCATCAATTGAGTTCTATCAATTATCTATGCTATGTTTGGGAAAACTACGCTTAGATTAGAAAAGAATTGAAGAAAGCATGTTCTTAAACTTTGGGGGGGGGGGGG
>MCJB01018362.1:12953-79386 GCA_002018475.1 Nicotiana obtusifolia | reverse complement strand
GGGGGGGGGGCGGATTCGTGGTTAGGATATGAATATACTTAATCACCATGCTTAAATTGAATATCGTGTTTTTATTGCATTCTTGACAGATTAATTCCATAGGAATATAGGTGTTAATCTAATTAAGAATAGGCGAATAGTGCTTCGGAAGAAGGCTATGAGTATGTTTATCGGTTAATTAGCAACCATACATAAATTATATGAACGGAAAGTCAATTAGAACACAATAGGATTGGAAAAATAATCACAACCCTGAAATATTTGTTTTATTGATTACACAACACATAACTTGTTCCTTGCAATTCTTAGATATAAATTAGAATTATAATTTAGAATAATCCATCTATTGAACTTCGACTCTTGCTTGTTTAAATAACAGTATTAGTGCGTTAGAAAGTAGTTAAATTAAGTCCCTATGGGTACGACAACCTGGACTCATAATCCTATATTACTTGTCGATCGCGAATACTTGCGTGTGCGTTAGGGAGCAACACTATGTGAAGTTTAATGAGGTAATGTATTATGCTTGTGGATATCTATAACTTAAATCTAACAGTTATTCACTAGAGGCTTTTCCATTGAAGTTTCTCAAACTATTATTACAATTTTGATGTCAATAACAGTCAGCCCTGATATTTTCAGCGCATGGATACAACTCCAAACGTCAATAAATATGAAACTTTATTTTCCTTTCTCTTCTTCCATTTTGTTGATCAATTGTTTTGCACTAGCCAAACTCCAAAGCAATATTAGATTGCAAGATGTTTTAAAACATGTATCCAAAACCTTTTATGCTTTTCCTGGTCAAGGCATATATGTAGATACAGTATATACGACATATATCAAACATGCTATGTGAAGTTTAATGAGGTAATTTATTCTGCTTGTGGATATCTATAACTTTAATCTAACAGTTATTCACTAGAGGCTTTTCCATTGAAGTTTCTCAAACTATCACTACAATTTTGATGTCAATAACAGTCAGCACTGATATTTTCAGCTCATGGATACAACTCCAAACGTCAATAAATATGAAACTTCATTTTCCTTTCTCTTCTTCCATTTTGTTGATCAATTATTTTGCACTGGCCAAACTCCAAAGCAACATTAGGTTGCAAGATGTGTTAAAATGGGCGTCCAAAACCGTTTATGCTTTTCCTGGTCAAGGCATATATGTAGACACAATATATACGACATATATAAAACATGCTATGTGAAGTTTAATGAGGTAGTTTGTTCTGCTTGTAGATGTCTATAACTTAAATATAACAATTATTCACTAGAGGCTTTTCCATTGAAGTTTCTCAAACTATTACTACGATTTTGATGTCAATAACAGTCAGCACTGATATTTTCAGCGCATGGATACAACTCCAAATGTCAATAAAATTTATCTTTATTGCATCTATCTCTTCAACAAGAATTACCTGCAAGTTCAAGGAACTAAAGAAGATCACACCATATTTAGGAAAATGCTGAAGGATCTACCAAAATTCTCCTATCTTTGGCAGCTGTCCTCCTCAGTTATCTTTCCTTTACATAAAATGCTGAACTACAAATCTTCATTTGCTTGCGAAAGGTTTAAGTAAATTGTTAACCAACCAAATCTAGAATGAAAAATGTTCAATTTAGATCATTATTGAACAAGTCAACAAAAGTCAACCCAAGACCACTTGGTCAAAACCAAAATTCGAACTAAAACCCGGACACCCATTCACCCTCGAGCCCAGTTATGTAATTAGTTTCGAAATTCGACCTCAATTCGAGGTCTAAATACTAAATTTACAAAAATTGCTAATTCTACCCAAATCCCTAATTTCTACCATGAAAATCCTAGATATGTTGAAACTTATGAAATGTAATAGGTAATTGAAAAGAAATAGAATAAAGTCACTTACCAATGAATTTAAGAAGAAAATCTCATGGCAAAAATCGCCTTTAGGGTGTTTAGGGTTGAGAGTTTGAAAGAAATGAGCTAAATCCCGTTTTCCCCTCTTGTACCCAGCTGCAGTTATCGCAATTGCAACAGATAGTTCGCAACTGCGATGATTGCAAAAGCGATCAACCATTCGCAAATGCGAAAATGTCACTGAGCCTGATATCGTCGCAAATGCGACAATTTTATTGCAAATGCGAACCAAGGCTGCCGCAAATGCGAACATTCGAATCTCAAATACGAGTCTCCCTTAGTCTTCCATTAGTCGCAAATGCGACTCAAAAGTTCGCAAATGCGAACCTACCCCCCTTCACATCTGCGGACTTCACTTTGCAACAGCGAAGCTGACCCAACCCCCATCATCTTCGCATATGCGAGCCTGACCTTGCATTTTCGAGGCTCGCATTTGCGATCATGTCCTCGCAAATGCGAGATCTGCAGACCTGATGCACCAGCACTTTTCTAAGTTCAAAAATCACCCTGTAGCCTATCCGAAACTCGCCCGAGCCCCTCGGGCACCAAACCAAACATGCAGAGAAGTGTAATAATATCATACTAACTTGCTCGCGCGATCAAAATACCAAAATAACACCTAGAACTATGAATCAAACACCAAAACAAATAAAATTTTCAAAGAAACTTAAGAACTTTCAAATTTTCAAACGGACGTCCGAATCACGTCAAATCAACTCCGTTTTACACCAAATTTTGCAGACAATTCATAAATACTGAAACAAACCTATACCAAGTTCCGGAACCAAAATCCGATCCTGGTAGCAACAAAGTCAACTTATGGTCGAACTTAGGAATTCTTTACACCTTTAAACTTCTAGTTTTCAACAAATTGTTAAATCAAGTTAGGGACTTCCGAATTTGATTCCGGGTCTCAAATCACAATATGGACCCACCGGAACTGTCAAAACACTGATCCGGGTCCGTTTGCTCCAAGCATTTATCGAAGTCAACTCAAATAAGTTTTAAGGCACGATTTCACAGTTTCATCAATTTTTCACATAAAAACCTTTCGAAAAAAGACACGGACTACTCATGCAAATCGAGAAAGGCTAAAAGGAGCTATTCGAGGTCTCGAAGCACAGAAATGGAAGGTAAAAATATAGATGACCTATCGGGTCATCACATTCTCCACCTCTAAAACAAACGTTTGTTCTCGAACGAATATAAAAAAGTACCTGGACTGGTGAAAAGGTATGGATATCTACTCCGCATGTCCTCGGACTCCCATGTAGCTGCCTCGATCAGCTGTCCTCTCCAATGCACTCAAACTGAAAGATAACTCTTAGAACTCAACTGTCGAACCTGCCGGGCTAGAATAGCCACCAGCTCCTCCTTGCAAGTCAAATCTTTGTTCGATTGGACTGAGCTGAAATATCACACATGGGACGGATCATCGGGATACTTCCGGAGCATGGACACATGGAACACAAGATGGACTGCTGATAAACTAGGTGGTAATGCAAGCTTGTAGGCCACCTCACCCACTCTCTCAAGAATCTCAAAAGAGTCCGATGTACCTAGGGCTCAACTTGCCATTCTTTCTGAACCTCATCACATCCTTCATGGGTGAAACCCAGAGCAATACCCTCTCTCCAACCATGAATGCAACATTACGAACTCTACGGTCGGCATAACTCTTCTGCCTAGACTGAGCTGTGCGAAGTCGATCCTGAATAATCTTGATCTTGTCCAAGCATCCTGTACCAAATCTGTACCCAACAGCCAAGCCTCCTCCTGCTCGAACCATCCAATTGGCGAACGATATCGCCTCCCATATAATGCCTCACAAGGAGCCATCTGAATGCTCGACTGGTAGCTGTCGTTGTAGGCAAACTCTGCAATCCGCAAGAACTGATCCCAAGAACCCACGAAATCATAACACAAGCGTGAAACATATCCTGCGATACCTGATTAGTGTGCTCGAACTATCCGTCCGTCTGTGGATGAAATGCTGTGCTCAACTCAATCCACGTGCCTAACTCACGCTGTACGACACTCTAGAAGTGCGAGGTGAACTGCATACCTCGATCAGAAATGATAGACACGAGCATACCGTGTAGATGGACGATCTAGCAGATGTAGATTCTTCTCCACCAATAGTGCTGCTGCAAGTCTGGATGCATCTTGGCGGCACCCGAATGAATAAAATACTAGGAACTGTGGGCCTCCTTAAGAATCAACTCGAGAAGCTCATCCATCTTGGGCACATAAACACGACCGTGCATCCGCAAAACCCCAACATCTCCAATAGTAACCTGCTTGGCACCACCGTGCCGCACTGTGACCTTATGGACAAGAAAATAGAGATCATCATACTGACGCTCTCTGATGTGCTCATACAAGGAAGACTGAGCGATTTTGCAAGCTAGCATACGATTGGGCTCTGAAATATCTCGCCTCACGAACTGATTGGCCAAAGCCTGAACATCTGCTGAAAGTGGTCTCTCTCTAACTGGGATATACGGGAGGCTACCCATACTCACTGCCTTTCTACTCAAGGCATCGGCCACCACGTTAGCCTTCTCGGGTTGATAGAAAATGGTGATATCATAGTCTTTTAACAGCTCCAACCACCTCCTCTGCCTCAAGCTGAGATCCTTTTGCTTGAACAAATACAAAAGACTCCGATGGTCCGTGAATACCTCACATGACAAGTCGTAAAGATAGTGCCTCCAAATCTTTAGCGCATGAACAATGGTTGCCAACTCTAACTCATGATCAGGGTAATTCTTCTCGTGAACCTTCAATTGCCGTGACTCGTATGCAATCACCCTGCCATCCTGCATCAATACTGCAGCGAGCCTAATATGAGATGTGTCACAATACACCGTGTAGGATCCTGAACCTGTGGGCAGCACCAACATTGGCGCTGTAGTCAAAGCAGTCGTGAGCTTCCAAAACCTCAACTCACACTTATCCGACCATCTGACTGGGGCACCCTTCTGGGTAAATCTAGTTAATGGGATTGCTATGGATGAAATCCCCTCCACGAACCGGCGATATTAACCCGCCAAACCCAGAAAACTCCAGATCTCTATAGCTGAAGTAGGTTTAGGCCAGTTCTGAACTGCCTCAATCTTCGTAGAATCCAACTTTATGCCCTCTGCCGATACAACATGCCCCAAAAAGGTGATTGAGCCAAACCAAAACTCACACTTTGAAAAATTGGCATATAAGTGGATATCTCTCAGAGTCTGAAGTACAAGCCGAAGATACTGCTCGTGCTCCTCTCGACTGTGGAAGTAAATCAAGATATCATCAATGAATATGATCGCAAAAGAATCCAAGTAGGGCTTGAATGCCCGTTTCATCAAATCCATAAATGCTGCTGGGGCGTTTGTCAAAATGACATCACTAAGAACTCATATTACCCATACCGAGTTTGAAAAGCCTTCTTAGAGACATTGGATGCCCTAATCTTCAACTGATGGTAGCCAGACCTCAAATCAATCTTCATAAGCACTTTGGCACCCAGAAGCTGATCAAATAAGTCATCAATCTTAGGCAACGGATACTTGTTCTTCATAGTGACTTTGTTCAACTACCGATAGTCTATACACATCCTCATCGATCCATCTTTCTTCTTCACGAACAACACAGGTGCATCCCAGGGTGAGACACTAGGTCTAATGAAGCCCTTATCAAGAAAACTTGCAACTGCTCCTTCAATTTCTTCAACTCCGGCAGGGTCATACGATATGGTGGAATAGAAATGGGCTGAGTACCCGGAGCCAAATCAATACAGAAGTCAATATAGTTGTACGGTGGTACCCCCCATAGATCCGCAGGAAACACTTCTGGAAACTCACGAACAACTGGTACTGAATCCATGGAAGGAACGTCCGCACTAGAATCACGGGCATAGGTCAAATAAGCTAGATATCCCTTCTCGATCATACGCCAAGCCTTCACATAAGAGATAACTCTGCTGGTAGAGTGGCAGGGAGTCCCTCTCCACTCTAATCGAGGTAACCCCAGCATGGCTAAGGTTACCGTGTTGGCGTGGCAGTCCAATATAGCATGATAAGGTAATAGCCAATCCATTCCTAATATAACATCAAAATCTATAATATCAAGAAGTAGAAGATCTACGCTAGTCTCAAGACCCCCAATAGTAATCACACACTAGTGACATACATGATCTACAACAATAGAATCTCCCACAGGCGTGGACACATACACATGAGCACTCAAAGAAAGACGAGGCACAACTAGATATGAAGCAAAATAGGATGACACATAAGAATAAGTAGATCCCGGATCAAATAGACCTGAAGCATCTCTGTGGCCTGGCTGGGAAAGCATAACATCGGGGCTGGGCCCCACCACTCCAAACCACTTCTCTAGGACGACCTCTAGTTGGTTGGCATCCACCTCTAACGGCTTGACCTCCACCTCTAGCTGCCTGACCCTACCTATAGCTGGCTGCACGGGTGGTGGGGAAAACAGTGCTAGTATGATGTATGAGAACCCTGCTGAGATCTGCTACTCGACAATCTAGGGCAACACCTCCAGATGTGACCTATATTCCCACATTTAAAGCACCCCCTCAGTTGCTGAGGCTGCTGAAATGAGGACTGACCCTAACGGTCCGAATAGCCGCTATAATAACTCTGGAGTGCTGGTGCACTGATAGGAGATGAATGAGCACTGAATGTTGGCTGCTTAGAATGAGACCTGTAAGGAACCACGACCGCCTGAAGCACCGTGGGCTACCTGAAGAGCTGACTGAAACGACCTAGGAGGATGACCTTTACCAAAAGACCCCCTGCCTTCAGATGAGCCACCACTGAACCCACCGAAATGATGAGGCCTCTTATCTGACATCGGCCCCCTATCTTGAGCATGAACCAACCTGATCTGTCTAGTAATATCTACGGTCGTCTAGAAAGAAATATCACTCCCGGTCACTTTGGCCATCTGAAGCCTTATAGTGTAAGTGAGTCCATCAATAAATCTCCTCATTCTCTCCCTGTTAGTAGAAAGCAAGATGGTAGTCCACAAATCGAGTCTCATACTAGGTAACGGCCATACTAACCTGTTGAAGACGCTTGAACAACCAGCGGTACTCCTCTCTCAGAGTGACAAGAATGAACTTCTCTAGAAATAGCTGTGAGAACTGATCTCAGGTGAGTGCACGTGACTCAGCTGGTATAGTCTACATATAATCTCTCCATCATCTCCAAGCGGAACCAATCATCTAAAATGTGGCAAAATCGACCCCATTGGTCTTAAGTATACCCATGTTGCGCAACACCTCATGGCAACGATCCAGAAAATCCTATGGGTCCTCAGAAGATGCACCACTGAAATGAACAGGAAAGAGCTTGGTGAACTTATCCAGCCTCAATATAGCCTCAGAAGAAAAAGCGGGCCTATCACCGGCTTGTGCCGCATCAACCTGCGGAACCACCCCAACTGGCGGGGCTGCTAGAGTTGATACTAGGGAGTCACCTGCTCCGGGGTGTGAGTAAGGGGAGTCTGTGCTCCTCCCCCAGCCCGAGAGATGGCTACTGCCATCGGGAATGTACCGGTCTGGGCCACACTCTCCATAAGGCCCACCAAACGGACTAGGGCGTCTTGAAGCACTAGAGTGGCTATGAATCCCTCCAGGACTTGAGCTGGTCCGATGGGTATAGTCTGAGCTGGAACCTCCTCATCAAAATCTACCTGAGGCTCCACTGTGGGCGCTGCTGCTTGAGCTCTAGGCTGAGCTCTGCCTCTGCCTCGGCCTTTGGCGCGACCGCGTCTCGACCTCTACCCCTGGTCGTAGCTTCCACTGAGGGCTCTGGCTCCTGTCCTGCTGCTGATGCCGTTTGTGTTCTCGCCATCTATGAGAGAACAAGAATAGAATGTTTTAATCATCAATGATAGAATAAAATCGCATGATCGAGAAGGAAAGAAGTGAAATTTTTCCTAAACTCCATAGCCTCTGAGAGATAAGTACAGACGTCTCCATATCGATCCTCCAGACTCTACTGAGCTTGCTCATGATTCGTGAGAACTAGGAAACTTAGTGCTCTAATACCAACTTGTTACGACCCAGAATTCCCATCCTCGGGACCATGATGACGCCTAAGATTTTACTTGCTAGGCAAGCCAACGTTAGATATATTTGTTAATTATTTAACAAACTTCAAATATGATGACAAAAAAGAAATTGAATAGTCTGACACAAGATAAATAAGCTAGTAAGTGACGAAATTCAAATACAACTCTGGATCTGGTGTCACGAATACATGAGCGTCTAAGATACTACAAATTATGGTCTGAAATAAACAAAACTGTCTGAATCAAATGAACAGCTAAAAGAAGTAGAAGGTGACTTCATGGCTGCAGACACCGTGCAGCTATACTTCAAGTTTCTTCTGGGTAGCTGGATCCAAGCAAGTCTACAGTATGCCGCTGGGACCAACTCTGGTATCTGCACAAGAAGTGTGGAGTTTAGTATGAGTACAACTGACCCAATGTATTCTATAAGTGCCGAGCCTAACCTTGACGAATTAGTGATGAGGCTAAAGCGGATCACTTACATTAAGTTGTAAGCAATAATAGTAATAATAACAGAAAGACATGAATAGAAGTAAAGCAGGCAACTCAAATCAACCAGCAGAGAATCCCAAATAATCAGTTATATAACTCATCTCAACAACCGAGGCCAATTCTACAATTACAATTTTTTTTACTTTTATCAATATGTTGCAGCATGCAACCCGATCTCACAATATCAATTTTAAACTATCCATTGCGGCGCGCAACCCGATCCCACCATATAATTATCTGTCAATATCATAGCCATCCTTATTCTAATATTTCAATTCATTAGATTTCAATTTTTGTTGCGGCATGCAACCTGCTCCCCAAACAATGTCAATTAACAGTAGTAGCTCAATAACTAAGATTTACAAGAAATCATACATAGGAGAATAAATGTACGGCAATGGAGAATAACATGACTATCAAAGAAATGCAAACTACTCGAACGTCTCAACTTTACCAACTCAACGGTATCTATTTTTAACAATACGTACAAGTAAAACTACTTCAATTAGGGAAACATTTAATACAAAACTATAAGGCAACAAGGCATAAGACAATTTAGATATAAGAGGGAAACGAATAGAGACAAGTAGTAATAATTATGGAATCAGGAAGGGGATAGGCAATTTAATACAAGAGATGCTAAATAGCAAGTAGCAATTAGGGCATGGAAGTCAAATAAGCATGTAGCAGTTAAGGCATGCAACAAGACATAATACGAAGCAATGAAGATAAGGAAAACAAGTAATGTAACGGTTAAGTCATGGAATAAAGTAATTAATGAAATACGAAAAAGCATGGAAACAAGTAATTTGACGGTGTATGTACACTCGTCGCCTCGCATGTTCGCCGCTACACATGTAATTCACATAGTACATAGATCAAAGGTTCCCAATTCCCTCAATTTAAGGTTATACCCAACACATACCTCACTCCGCTATCAACTCAAAGTTCAACCACGGCCTTGCCTTTCGAACAAGCCTCCAAACCAACCAAATCTAGTAAATTATTAACCAAACGATTCAAAATAACTCTTAAAAACTACCTACGAATGAAAGTGATTCAATTTAGATCATTATTGAAAAAGTCAACAAAAGTCAACCTCGGGCCCGCTTGGACGAAACCGAAATTCAGACCAAAACCCAAATACCCATTCATCCCCGAGCCCGGTTATGTAATTAGTTTCAAAATCCGACCTCAATTCGAGGTCTAAATTCTAAATTTTTAAAAATCCCTAATTCTACCCAAATCTCTAATTTCTACCACGAAAATCTTAGATTTGATGTTGAAATCTTATGAAACATAATGGGTAATTGAAAAGAAATAGATTAAAGTCACTTACCAATGAATTTAGGAAGAATATCTCTTAGAAAAATCGCCTATAAGGTGTTTAGGTTTGAGAGTTTGAAAGAAATGAGCTAAATCCCATTTTTTCCTCTTTTATCCAGCTGCAGTTATCGCAATTGTAACACATAGTTCGCAATTGCGATGATCGTAAAAGCAATCAACCATTCGCAAATGCGAAAAAGTCACTGAGCCTGATGTCGTCACAATTGCATATATTTTATCGCAAATGCGAACCAAGGCTGACGCAAATGCGAATAATTGACTCGCAAATACGAGTCTGCCTCAGTCTTCCTCTAGTCGCAAATGCGACTCAAAAGTTTGCAAATGCGAACCTGCCCCCCTTCGCATCTGCGGACTTCACTTTGCAAATGCGAAGCTGACCCAACCCCCACCATTTTTGCATATGCGAGCCTGACCTCGCATTTGCGATCAGGTCCTCGCTGTCACACCTCCTTTTTCCGAGGAATAGAGAATTTTTCCAATTTAAGTGACATCATTGAAATGAGAATTTTTTTTTTTTAAGAGTCGCCACTTGGAATAGTTATTTACGGTGTTCCAAGTCACCATTTATTTTAAATCCCAATTCAAGAAAAATTGACTCTGTTTTAAAGTCTGCGAACACAGAAGACCGAGTAAGGAATTCTGTTAACCCGGGAGAAGGTATGAGGCACTCTCGGATTCCGTGGTTTGAGCACGGTTGCTTCACAATTACACTCAGATTAGTTATCCGATTACTACATCCCGCAACAGCAATTTGAACAGAACAAAAAACTAAAATAGGGCCTTCAAACCGAGTAGAACTGATCGGCTACAACCTCAATGGCGATCTCGACAACGACTTTGGCTAATCCTCAATTGCTGGAGCTATTTTGGAATTGCTGTTGTTTGTGAGAAAGGGCTTCTTTAATAGCATTTTTTCAGGTGATTTATGATTATTAAGGAGGGATTTTGCAAGCTTCTTTTCGCTGAATTTTGTGGGAGTTTAGTGGAGTTTTGTAGCTGAAGTTTGGAGTGTTTTCGTGTCTAGTTAAACTATAATTTTCAGCTGCATTTTTGTTGTGTTTTTAATGTTATTTTTGGCTGATGTCAAGTGGTGTTTTGACTGTTTTTTGATGGTTTATCGGAGAAGATGAAGGGAGTGATTGGTTAAAGTTTATGGGAGAAGGCTACTGCTACTACTAGGATACTCCCCTCGCCTTTTCTATGTGTTCTCCTTTCTTTATAAGTAAGCATGAATTGGCTAGCAAGAAATGTATCCTTAATGCTAATCTGAACCTAGAGGATGAAAGTGAATTCCCTTTGTACCATGTGAGTGAGTTGTATAAAGTTAAGGGAATATTCCCATTATGCCTATTCGTATGTGTGATAGGAGCATGCCAAAAAATTCATTTAATCTATTTCCAAAATTAGTGCTCACGTAAGAATTGCCAGAAATGAGTGTACTATGAGATAATAAAAAATTGTGTGCATGTGATTATTTGTGAAGCAAAAATAAGAAAGAATAAAGTTAGTTATGCCAGGTGTCAATTTTCCTTTCTTATTTTTTGTTAACTTTCTTTTCTTGATAGTAAATAAGAAAAAATAAAAATTTATTCCTACTAAATTAAAAATAGCAAGGTAAAATTATCTTCCTAATTTTCTTAAATAAATCCTATAAAGGTAAAATAAAAGCAAAAATATGTGGATTCAACTTAAAAAATATTTACGGTGAAAAATCTAAATATGGTAAAAAATTAGGTGCTCACAGCATACCCCTCTTTGCTTGAAAACATGAAGAGTTTTTAGGGAAAGATAAGGTGAGCCGTGTGACTAATTTTTGATCGAATCATTATTTAAGAAGGGAAAGAAACAAAAGAAATAAAAAAAGAAGAGTGCAATGGGGTCTTGGTTTTGGACAACCAACATATCCCAGGTTATAAGGGAATCAGGTCGCGTGTAGTTCAAAGAGAGTAATTGAATGGTGAGTTGTAGAGTCGAGTGAGGTCCCGTCGAGGCTGCGGTCCGTGATCCTGTTATTACATCAATATCAAAATCAAAGAAACTAAACAAGTCTATCAACTATGAGTTACAAGATTCCTATGTATAATTCTTCTGAAACTTGATCTTGAGTCTTGACTGGTTCTTCACACAGATTCTGATCTAAACCTTGATGCTTGCTAGCTGTACGTGTTAGTTCATTCTTCTAAGGCTTCTTCAGATCAAAATGGAAAATGCAATGCTCGTGACTTCAGCCATGTCTTGAGCAGTCCACATTTTTCATCTGCTTTTGTTTTGGATTCACTTCTTTTTTCTTTTCTTTTATTCTGGATTGAGACTTATCTTTTGGCCATCTCGAATCCTGTGCCTCGAGGTAAAACCTGCTCAGACACCAAATCAAACAAACGAACGATATTTTTTTGCCCCAGTTTTCACTAGGAAAATTTTGTGAGTTATTGTAACAAAATTCTAAACTACTTCTTTATTGAAAGCAATAAAAGGTCAGGAATGGTATACCCAGAAAAGATCATGATTCTTTGGGAATGGTGTACTTTGATTGTCTAAATGGTGCTTCAACTAAGGATTGGTGTACCTTATGTTGGGAAAATGCGATGAGGGAATGGTGTACCCTATATTAACCATGATATCAAGGAGTTGTGTACCATGCATTTAAGATCAACTCAACTAAGGAGAAGTGTATCCTATGTTAGAAAACACAGTTAGGGATGCGTGTACCCTATACTGGTATGGAGACTAGGGAGTGGGGACCCCATGTCCAAAATATCATCAACTTGGGAATGAAGACCCTAATATTGGAGAGGAGACTAGGGAGTGGGAACCCTATGTCTAAAATAACATCAACTAGGGAATGAAGACCCTATGTTGGAAACGAGATTAGGAAGTGGAGACCCTATGTCTAAAATAACATCAACTAGGGAGTGAAGACCCTATGTTGAAAAAGGAGACTAGGGAATGGTGACCCTATGTCTAAAATAAAATCAACTAGAGAGTGGAGACCCTATGTTGGAAAAGAAGACTAAGGAGTGGAGCCCTATGTCTAAAATAACATCAACTAGGGAGTAGAGACACTATGTTAAAAAAAAAAGACTAGGGAGTGAAGACCTTATGTCAAAAATAAAATCAACTAGGGAGTGGAGACCCTATGTTGAAAAAGGAGACTAGGTAGTGAAGACCCTATGTCTAAAATAATATCAACTAGGGAGTGGGGACCCTATTTGTAAAAGAAGACTAGGTAGTGAATACTCTATATCTAAAATAACATCAACTAGGAAGTGGAGACCCTATGTCGGAAAAGAAGACTAGGGAGTGGAGGCGCTATGTCTAAAATAACATCAACTAGGCAGTGGTGTACCCTAAGTTGGAAAATGTAGCTAGGGAATGGTTTACCCTATGCTAAAATGCGACTGATTTGATTTTGATTTTTTTTAAAGCAAAATTTTTTTTTAACTAAATTGCCCCAACGCTTATTTTCTGAGGGCATGAACAATTGACCTTCTTTTAAATTGTTTTTAGAAAAAATCCAGACTTCCTAGGAGAAAGTTCATCAGACTAGATTTTCTAATTTTTATCGTAGGAGAAAGATCCATCAGCCTAAGATTTTTAATCCCAGGAGAAAATTCATCAGACTAGGTTTTTTTTTAAATTATATTAGGAGAAAGATTCATCAGACTAAGACTTCTATCCTAGGAGAAAGTTCATCCGACTAGGGCTTTATATATATATATATATATATATAGGCCCCTGGTATCAGAGCCAGGGGGGAAGTAAGGATGGTGATTCTTGTTTTAGACTTTCTATGGTGTGGTACTTCCACATTTGACGAAATAACTCTAGATCTATAAGTTTTAAAGAATTCTACTATGGATTTTATCATATTATGGTGTTGAATTACTTGATATGCTGATAGATTTATATATCTGCTGGTTCTTAGACATAAATTTGTTAAATATGTTTTTGTAATAAAGAATAACTCTTGAAAGATGGCGCTGTGACCTTCGGATATGCACTGCAGGTGGTGTTCCTGGGGATTATGGCGATGGAATGTCAGTAAATGTACCTAGTAGGCCAGCAGATGGTTACTTGTAATGTTTGGGTCATCCAAAAGTAGAGCTTCTTAAAACAATTTCCATATTTACTTCTTTCTATAAAAGAATATGTATTTCTATGAATCTATCTCCTAGATCTAGACTCTTCAAGACGATACTAAGATAAAACTAGAGTATTTTTCTTAAGATCTATAGATCTAAAAGAACTTAACTCCTAGATCTAGTATTTCTACAAAAAGTTAGCTAAAAACTTGAATATTTTGCTTATGAAACCCTTGGTCTCTAGAGCCTAGGACAGGAAATGTCTTTCTTTCGCCACTCCCCTTCAAAATCTTCTAGATCCTCTTCGTCCTCTGAACTTCTACCTCCAATTTCAAGCTCAAAGAAGAGATTAGTTTCTCTGACTTGCAGCAATCAATGACTGAAAAATCCCCAAACATCCCCAGTCTACAATTTACAAACCTTCCAGATGGAACAACCTGACAAATGATTATTACATGTCTACCATCGAATATACTATTCCTCTTGAATCAGATCATGAGGAGATCAAACTTCTCAATATCAGGTCTATAGAAAAATATAGACAGAAATACATTTATCTCCATTTTGGTTTAGTACAAATTGCCGCTAAACCACTCACCAGAGAAGGACTTGACACATCTCTTCTTCTCTGTCTCAAGGACTCTAGTTTCCTAAACTTCAATGATTCTCTCCTTAAGAATGGTAGAAATCAGTCTTTGTAATGGGCCAATTTATTTCGACTATTTTCGTAATCTTATAGTCTTCCTGAGAGATAGGAACATTTTTAGATACCTTGACACTTAACGTCAAAACCTCCAATTACAGAACCAAAACTGGATCTCTCCCAGTAGCTATCATCTATGGAATCCAATATAAGGCTGTGAATTCAGCCTTCAATACTGGATCCATGAGAACAATGCACAAAGATGAAACTGTTCTCTTCCAAATAGATCTACAAAGATCTCATCTATCTGTTCCTAGACTAGTATCCTGGAGTCAGATCTTTTTACCTCAGAACTGGCTTTTGCAAGATGCTACTCCAACTCAAAACCCTAAGAATACCTCAGTTTTACAGATCCAATAATTTCCCACCGGGTCTTTACTAATTTCCTTCCAGAGGTCACTCAGTCAAAGAGTTAATATCTCTATTCTGTCTGAAAGTCCGTCTGTCTAGTCCGCTAGACATTCGATCTCCTCTGATCCCACGAGAGTAGAAATTGTTTCAGATGCTACTATCCCTCAGTCTAGATATAAGGTAGAAAATGCTCCTCCTACTGAAACTAGCTATATTCACCCCAATTCGTCTACCTATACATCTTTAGATGCTAACTTGGTGATGATAATATTGGAATTGGAGTCCAAGAAGTGGATTTTGAAATTGACAAAAAGACTTTCCAAAAGAATTTTACTCTCCCGATAATCTTTTTAAAAGAACTTGGTTTCTGGAAAAATACAAAGGAGAGAAAAGAAAAAAAATTCAATCAAAATTGTATGATTCTTTAAATGTTGTTAAAAGACAGATAAATTTCTTTGAATGGTTGGAAATCTATGCTGATTATACAAAAATAGATTTCCCTTTTTCAAAATCTATTAACGTTTCAAAAGTTTGGAAAACTAATGCCGATGAAGAAGTTATTTCCGAACTTCCTCCGTCACAAGGATTTTCTACAACTTTTGCCAATACCTTTGTTACAGCTGCTCCTTTTAAGGAAAGAGCTGATAACGAACCAATTACTGGCAAAGATATAAAACATATTTTTTAACAAAATAATTACACGAATAAATATCTACAAATGATTAGAGAATATTTAATTGTCAATCCTTCTTTGACTACAATGAAGAATTCTCAGAAGGACCTTCCACCTCTGATGTTCCTCTATTTAAACCTTACGAGATCCCCAGAACTCATTCTAGGGAGCTCCATATGCATTATTATAAAGACTCTCCTCAATGTTTTAAGCTTCAGTAAAGAATCCTAGAAATTGAGATAACTTTAGTGGTCCTAGATACACCAGTTCGCCAAGCTACTGAAGCTTCTTCAATCCGTCAAACGCCTACTGCGACTTCTAAACTCATAGAAGTCCTTGGTAAGACAGATTCAGACAAAGAATCTGAACAATCAGTATCTATATAAGAAAATCCTCCTCTAGATATCGCACCTATTCGTGCTGAGTCTTCCAACTGGAGGAAACCTCAAAAACACTACTGTCCTAGAGCTACTCATCCAGACGTAGTTTTGGAAGAAAAATCCAATGTCATGCAGAACAATTAAAATGCAAACAACATTTATGAATGGAACATAGATGGTTGTTCTGAGTATAATATTCTCGAAATGTTGCAGCATGACCATGGTTACCACTGCTTACAAAACTCCTCATAATTGTTCTTACAAGGGTACTACCCATGTCCTTGTAGTTAGATTTACAGGGCAACTCAAAGGTTGGTGGGATACCCACCTCAGTGGAGATGAGATGCAACAAATCTTCTAGTCTGTCAAGGTTGATGAAACAGGCCAACCGATTCTTAGGGACGGGGATACTATTCCCGATTCTACCAATACCCTAATATATACTATTATCAGAACCTTCATAGGTTGTCCAAGAATTTTTAGGGAAAAACTGCCGAAGTACTTAACAATCTTAAGTGCAAAACTCTTTCGGATTTTAGGTGGTATAAAGACTCTTTCCTCATGTATATCTATGAAAGTCCTGATGGGAACCAACATATTGGAAAGAAAATTCTTAAATGGTTTGCTAAAATCTCTTAGGGATTTAGTAAAAGAAAAACTCGAAAATCAATATTCCAGTGGTATTGTTCCTTATGATCAGATCACCTATGGTGAAATTACCAGCCAAATCCAGCAAGTTGCTCTCAAAATCTGTGAACAAGACAAAATGCTATGACAATTAGCCAAGATAGGGCTCAAACTCGTAAATACTTAGGTAGTTTTTGCGAACAGTTTGGTCTATCTCCTTGCGGTAAAAAGCCTCACAAAAGGCGCAAACCCAAACAGGAACTTTCTAGTCCTAGCAATCCTACGTCCAAGTATAGGAAAGAAGACCTTCCCATACGAAGCCGAAGTATTCTAAATCTAAAATTGAGAATACACCAATTTCAACTACGGCCAAATGCTACAGATGTGGTAAAACAGGTCATATTGCCAAATATTATAGGGTTTCAAAGGCGATTAGGAACCTTCATCTTGATGAGTCTCTCCTTAATAAAATAGAAGGACTCTTGCTTATAGACAACGATTCTGAGGTTGCCGAAAACGAGTATGAGCAGCAATTTAAACAACTCCAAGATGATGACTTAGATTCCTCATCATCTTTAACCCAGTCTGGTCGAAAAGCTCAGGAAAGTCTTTCTGGGATTAATGTTCTTACTAAAGAGCAAGATCTCCTCCTTGAAGTTATTGGCAATCTCCAAGACCCAGATCTCAAAAAGGATTACCTAGACCAACTCAAGAAAGTTCTGGATAAACCTTCTTTGTTTTCCTCCAAGCTTCCTAATTATCCTCAGGTGGCTAACACCTATAACATCATGGACATCCTCAAGAGATTTCCATCTCAAAAATCCAAGGCAACAACCATAACTATGTAGGACCTTCAATCTGAAATAGCTTACCTTAAAGAGGCAATTAAAGAAATCAAAGCAGGTTAAGAATTAGATCGTCTTGTGCTCCAACAACTTTCTAATGAACCTGAGCATAAGGAGAATATATCTATTGCCCAAGAACCTATTGTCCAAGAAGGTGACATAGGTCCGTTTATAGGTTATCTTTCTAGAATTAACAACCAAAACAATCATATCAGAATAACTCTGATAATCAATAAGTCTTTTGTCCTTGATACAATTGTTTTGTTTGGCGCTGGTGCTGAACTCAGCTGCATTTAAGAAGGACTCGTGCCAACTAAGTTTTTCGAAAAAACCAAAAAGGGCCTTAGGGCTGCAAATGGCGAAAAAAATAAAATAAATTACAAACTTTTTTCTGTCGAAGTCGCTACTTCTCCTCAACATCCAACTTGGTCGATTCCTACATCATTAGTTTTAGTAAAAAATCTTACTAGCGCTGTCATTTTATGTCTTCCTTTCATCAATAGGATTAGCCCTTATCTTGCTACCACCAAGGTATTCATGTAGATTATTTTACCAATAATATTCTCTTTCCCTATGATAAACCTCTCATTCAAAAAACTTTGCACTTCTTAAAAAATAAGGAAGCACAAGTTATATTTCTCAAAGAAGAAGTTTCTTTCCAAACGCTTCAAAAGTAACTCAAAGATCCTTCCATCATATGTAAAATTAAAACTTAGAAATGAAGATACAGGATGATCTCTACGCAGATTTTCCCACTGCTTTCTGGAAGCGGAAGAAACACATAGTCAACCTTCTATATGAACCTGACTTTGATGAAAACCCAATTCTTACTAACGCTCGCCCTATTCAAATGAATCACGAGCTCATCATTCATTGCCAGAAAGAGATTGATGATCTCATAGGCAAAAAAATTATTTCTCCTTCAAAATCTCACTGGAGTTGTGCAACATTCTATGTTAACAAAAGCTCCGAAGTTGAGCGAGGTGTACCTCGTTTGGTTATCAATTACAAACCCCTCAATACTGCTCTTAGGTGCATTAGATATCCTATTCCTAATAAGAAGAATTTACTTCAGCGTGTCCATGCCGCTACTAAATTTTCCAAATTTGATTTAAAATTAGGATTCTGGCAGATCCAAATCAACCCTAAAGATCGATACAAGACCGCTTTCACTGTCCCATTTAGACAATATGAATGGAATGTTATGCTTTTCGGCTTGAAAAGTGCTCCTTCTGAATTCCAAAAAATCATGAACGATGTCTTCAATCCTCTTTCATGATTTATTATTACTTAGATTGACGATATTCTTGTATTCTCCACAAGCATTGACCAACATTTTAAATATTTAAATATTTTCTTTAATACTATTAGAGAAATAGCCTGGTTCTATCCAAAACTAAATATAGTTTATTCCAAATAAACATTCGATTTCTTGGTCACAATATCCAACAAGGAATTGTGATCCCTATACAAAGGTCTGTTAAATTTGCTGATAAATTCCCGGATTAAATTCTAGACAAGACACAGCTACAAAGATTCCTTGGTTGTGTCAACTATGTCTGCAACTTCATTCTAGGTCTTAGTATTCTGCTAAAACCGCTCCACGATCGGTTTAAAAGGCATCCACCACCTTGGACTAACAACCATACCAACGTAGTCAAGGAAATAAAATCGAAAGTCAAGCATCTTTCTTTCTTGACCCTTCCTGGTCTTTCTACCTTTTAATTTATATACATATGGCCGGCTCTTCCGCCTGAATTGTTTTTAATTACCGTTTAAACTTCTTGTTCTTACTTTCCCATTACCCCCTGTTCCTTCTCTAACCTTTGGGAACAAGCGCCCGTCCCCTTGGTATCAGAGCCTTGAAGGGCTTAGCCCTCCCTGAGAGGGGGCTCGCCAGAGGGAAAATCCTATTATCCCCTGTTCCCACTCCATATGCTATGGTGTGGTGCTTTCAGATTTGACTAAATAACTCTAGATCTATAAGTTTTAAAGAATTCTACAATGAATTTTATCATATTATGGTATTGGATTACTTGATCTGTTGATCGATTTATATATCTACTAGTTCTTACACATAAATTTGTTAAATATGTTTTTGTAATAAAGAATAACTCTTGGAAGATAGCTCTGTGATCTTCGGATCTGCACTGCAGGTGGTGTTCCTAGGGATTATGGCGATGGATAGCCTGTAAATGTACCTAGTAGGCCTACAGATGGTTACTTGTAACTTTTGGGTCATCCAATAGTAGAGCTTCTTAAGATAATTTTCATATTTACCTTCTTTGTGTGAAAGAACAAGTATTTCGATGAATCTAGCTCTTAGATCTAGACTCTTCAAGACGATACTAAGATAAAACTAGAGTATTTTTCTTAAGATCTATAGATCTAAAAGAACTTAACTCCTAGATCTGGTATTTTTACACAAAGTTAGCTAAAAAATTGAATATTTTCCTTATGAAACCCTTGGTCTCTTGAGCCAAGGACATGAAGTTTTTAAAAACCTTTATTTAAATGTCTTTCTTTCGCTACTCCCCTTCGTAATCTTCTAGATCCTCTTCGTCCTCTTCCTCAACTTCTACCTCCAATTTCAAGCTCAAAAAAGAGATTAGTTTCTCTGACTTGCAGCAATCAATTGAGGACTGGAAAATCCCCAAACATCCCCAGTCTATAATTTATAAATCTTCTAGATGGAACAACCTGACAAGTGATTATCACATGTCTATCGTCGAACAGACTATTCCTCTTGAATCGGATCATGAGGAGATCAAACTTCTCAATATCAAGTTAATAGAAAAATATAGACAGAAATATAATTATCTCCATTTTAGTTTAGTACAAATTGCTGCTAAACCATTCACCAGAGAAGGACTTGACACATATCTTCTCTGTCTCAGGGACTCTAGGTTCCTAGACTGGAGTTTTCACAAGACAGACAGTTGCCTCCAAGCAACCACTGAATGAGGTTGGACCAAATCAGCCGAAATATAGAACTCCAACGGATTATGCCATGAAAGGAGTTCCTCAAACATATTTGGTGGATTCACCAAAACTAATTTCATTTGCTCAACCAAAAAGATGGCAGACATAGTTGAAGAAGATGAACTTCAACAAGCCCAAATGCCATAGACTGCCCCATGGACAACAAAAGAACTCTTGTGATGGTATCAACTCGTGGACCCATGATAAATCCTGAACAAGTACAACAACAATTGAACTAATTAATAGATATGGCGGCTAGAAGCCTCACATCTCCCCTCAATTCCATACCAGACCATATTTTATCATGACTAGGGGGCGGAAGCTTGTTAGTCCAAGGTGGTGGAGGCTTTTTCAGCCAGTCGTGGAGCGGTTTTAGCAGAATACTAAGACCTGGAATGAAGTCGCAGACATGGTTGACACAACCAAGGAATCTCTGGAGCTGTGTCTCGTCTAGAATTTGATTCGAGAATTTATCAGCAAATTCAATAGACCTTTGTGTAGGGATCACAGTTCCTTGTTGGATATTGTGACCAAGAAATCGAATGTTTATCTGGAATAAACTATATTTAATTTTGGATAGAACTAGGCCATTTTCTCTAATAGTATTAAAGAAAATATTTAAATGTTTAAAATGTTGGTCAATGCTTGTGGAGAATACAAGAATATCGTCAATGTAAGTAATAATAAATCGTGAAAGAGGATTGAAGACATCGTTCAATTGACCCTAAAGATCGATACAAGTCCTTCATTGTCCCATTCGGACAATATGAATGAAATGTTATGCCTTTCGTATTGAAAAATGCTCCTTCTGAATTCCAAAAAATCATGAACGATGTCTTCAATCGTCTTTCATGATGATTTATTATTTACATTGACGATATTCTTGTATTCTCCACAAGTATCGACCAACATTTTAAATATTTAAATATTTTTCTTAATACTATTAGAGAAAATGGCCTGGTTCTATCTAAAACTAAATATAGTTTATTCCAGATAAACATTCGATTTCTTTGTCACAATATCCAACAAGGAACTGTAATCCCTATACAAAGTTCTGTCGAATTTGCTAATAAATTTTCGGATCAAATTCTAGACAAGAGACTGTTCCATAGATTCCTTGGTTGTATCAACTATGTCTGCGACTTCATTCCAGGTCTTAGTATTCTGCTAAAAACCGCTCCATGATCGGCTGAAAAAGCCTCCACTACCTTGGACTAACAACCATAACAACGTAGTCAAGAAAATCAAATTGAAAGTCAAACACCTTCCTTTCTTGACCCTTCCTGATCCTTCTGCCTACAAATTAGTAGAAACAGATGCTTCAGATTTAGGATATGGAGAAATATTAAAACAAAAGAAAAATAATAAAGAACATATCATTGCTTTTACCTCCAAATATTAGAACAATGCTCAACAAAATTATCCTACTATCAAAAAGGAAATTTTGGCGATTGTCTTGTGTATCTCTAAATTCCAAGCTGATTTGTTAAATAAATTTTTTTTACTACGCATTGATTTCAAAGCAGCTAAATCTGTTTTATAGAAATATGTACAAAACCTTGCCTCACACGAAGATTTTGAGATTTTGATAGCAACTTGCTGGATTTGGCTGGTAATTTGACCATAGGTAATCTGATCATAAGCCACAATACCACCGGAATATTGATTTTGAAATTCTTCTTTGACTAAATCCCTGAGTGATTTTGGCAAATTATCTAGGAATTTTTCTTTCCAATATTAATGGGTCCCATCAGGCCGTTCATAGATCCGCATGAGGAAAGAGTCTGTATACCACCTAAAATGTGAAAGAGTTTTGCACTTAAGATTGTTAAGTACTTCGGCAGTTTTTTTCCTAAAAATTCCTGGACAACCTAGGAAGGTTCTGATAATAGTATATATCAGGGTATTGGTAGAATTGGGAATAGTATCCCTGTCCCTAAGAATCGGTTAGCCTGTTTCATCAACCTTGACAGACTGGAAGATTTGTTGCTTCTCATCTCCACTGGGTTGGGTATCCCACCAACCTTTGAGTTATCCTGTAAATCCAGCTACAAGGACATGGGTAGTACCCTGGTCAGAACAATTATGAGGAGTTTTGTAAGCAGTGGCAACCATGGTCATTTTCTGCAACTTTTCGAGAATATTATACTCAGAACAACCATCTATGTTTCATTCAGAAATGTTGTTTGCATTGTAATTGTTCTGCATGACATTGGGTTTTTCTTCCAAAACTATGTCTGGATGGGTAGCTTTAGGATAATAGAGTTTTTGAGGTTTCCTCTATTTGGAAGACTCAGCAGGAATAGGTGTGATATGTAGAAGAGGGTTTTCTTCTATTGATACTGATTGTTTAGATTCTTGGTCTGAATATGTCTTACCAAGGACTCTTATGAGTTAAGAAGTCACAGTAGGAGTTTGACGGGTCGAATAAGCTTTAGTAGCTTGGCGGACTGGCGTATCTTGGACCACTAAAGTTATCTCAATTTCTAGGATTCTTTACTGAAGCTCAGAAAGTTGAGGAGTCTTTAGAATGACGCATATGGAGCTCCCTAAAATGAGTTTTGGGGATCTCATAAGGTTTAAAAAGAGGAACATCAGAGGTGGAAGGTCCTTCTGTGGATTTCTTCATTATAGTCAAAGAAGGATTGACAATTAAATATTCTCCAATAGTTTGTAGATATTTAATCGTGTAATTATTTTGTTCAAAAATATGTTTCATATCTTTACCTGTAATTGATTCGTTATCAGCTCTTTTCTTAAAAGGAGTAGCTGTAACAGAGGTATTGGCAAAAATTGTAGAAAATCCTTGTGACGGATGAAGTTCAGAAATAACTACTTCACTGGTATTAGTTTTCCAAACTTTTGAAACGTTAATAGATTTTGAAAAAGGGAAATCTATTTCCGTATAATCAGCATAGATTTCGAACTATTCAAAGAAGTTGATCCGTCTTTTAACAGCATTTAAAGAATCATAAAATTTTGACTGAATTTCTTTTCTTTTCTCTCCTTTGTATCTTTTCAAAAACCAAGTTCTTTTGAAAAGATTATCGGGAGAATAAAATTCTTTTTGGAAAGTCTTTTTGTCAATTTCAAAATCCACTTCTTGGACTCCAATTCCAATATTATCATCACCAAGTTAGCATCTAAAGATGTATAGGTAGACGAATTGGGGTGAATATAGCTAGTTTCAGTAGGAGGAGCATTTTCTACCTTATATCTAGACTGGGGGATAGTAGCATCTGAAACAATTTCTACTCTCGTGGGATCAGAGGAGATCGAATGTCTAGCGGACTGGACTGATGGACTTTCAGACGGAATAGAAGTATTAACTCTTTGACTGAGTGACCTCTGGAAGGAAATTAGTACAGACCCGGTAGGAAATTGTTGGATCTGTGAAACTGAGGTATTCTCAGGTTTTTGAGCTGAAGTAGCATCTTGTAAAAACCAGTTCTGAGGTAAAGAGATCTGACTCCAGGATACTGGTCTAGGAACAGATAGATGAGACCTTTGTAGATCTGTTTGGAAGAGAACAGTTTCACCCTTGTGCATTGTTCTCATAGCTCCAGTATTGAAGACTGAATTCATAGCCTTATATTGGGTTCTATGGATGACAGCAACTGGGAGAGATCCAGTTTTGGTTCTGTAATTAGAAGTTTTGACGTTAAGTGTCAAGGTATCTAAAATGTTCCTATCTCTCAGGGGAACTATAAAATTAGAAAAACAGTCGAAATAAATTGACCCGTTACAAAGATTGGTTTCTGCCATACCAAGCAGAGAATCATTAAAGTCTAGGAACCTAGAGTCCCTGAGACAGAGAAGAAGAGATGTGTCAAGTCCTTCTCTGGTGAGTTGTTTAGCGGCGATTTGTACTAAACCAAAATGGAGATAATTGTATTTCTGTCTATATTTTTCTATAGACTTGATATTGAGAAGTTTGATCTCCTCATGATCCGATTCAAGAGGAATAGTCTGTTCGACAGTAGACATGTGATAATCACTTGTCAGGTTGTTCCACCTAGAAGATTTGTAAATTGTAGACTGGGGATGTTTGAGGATTTTCCAGTCGTCAATTGATTGCTGCAAGTCAGAGAAACTAATCTCTTCTTTGAGCTTGAAATTGGAGGTAGAAGTTGAGGGAGAGGACGAAGAGAATCTAGAAGATTTCGAAGGGGAGTAGCGAAAGAAAGTCATTTTAATAAAGTTTTTAAAAACTTCCTGTCCTTGGCTCTAGAGACCAAGGGTTTCATAAGGAAATATTGAAGTTTTTAGCTAACTTTGTGTAGAAATACCAGATCTAGGAGTTAAGTTCTTTTAGATCTATAGATCTTAAGAAAAATACTCTAGTTTTATCTTAGTATCGTCTTGAAGAGTCCAGATCTAGGAGCTAGATTCATAAAAATACCTGTTCTTTCATATAAAGAAGGTATATATGGAAATTGTTTTAAAAAGCTCTACTTTTAGATGACCCAAAGGTTACAAGTAACCATCTGCAGGCCTACTAGGTACATTTACAGGCATTCCATTGCCATAATCCATAGGAACACCACCTTCAGTGTAGATTCGAAGATCACAACGCCATCTTCCAAGAGTTCTTCTTTTTTACAAATACTTATTTAACAAATTAAGTAATTCAACACCATAATATGATAAAATTCATAGTAGAATTCTTTAAAACTTATAGATCTAGAGTTATTTTGTCAGATTTGGAAGCACCATACCATAGCAAGTTAAAAACAAGAATCGCCATCATTACTTCCCCCTGGCTCTGATACCAAGGGGGCGGAAGCTTGAGAATTCCTTTTGGATATATATATATATTCATCAGATTAAGATTTCTTATTCCAGGAGAAAATTCATCAGACTAAGACGTCTATCCTAGGAGAAAGATTCATCAAACTAGGACTTTTTGTCTTAGAAGAAAGATTCATCAGACTGAGATTTCTAATCTTAGGAGAAAATTTATCAGACTAAGTTTTTTTTAAAATTATCTTAGGAGAAAGATATCATACTAAGTTTTCTATCCTATGAGAAAGGGTCTCAGACTAGGTTTCCTTATTTTTATCCTAGGAGAAAGTTCATTAGACTAGGACTTTTTGATTTAGGAGAAAGATTCATCAGATTAATACTTCTATCCTAGGAAAAAATTCATCAGACTATGATGTATTACCCTAGGAGGAAAATGTGAAGAGCAATGGCATGATATTATGTATACTAACAAGACAAATAAATGCAAAGGTTTGAGAAACTTCCCTTTGGGAGCTCTTCTCCTCTTGATCTTCTTTTTTTTTTCTTTTCCTTTTCACTTTTTTTTAAAAAAAATTTTCATCCTCTTCTTTTTGTTGTTTTTTTTTCCATCCTTTTCTCTTTCATTTTTTGTTTGAACCACTTTCCTTGCACTGCTTTGTTCCTGTTTCAAATAAGGAAATTTTGTCATTTTTAAAAGTGGTGGTCAATTTGTGGCCTTGATGTCCTTGGCAGCTTGCCTTTGGGATCATCCAACTTTTAGAAGAGCGACTGCATTGTTAGTTGGCTGCACTGCTGGGAGACTCTATTGTTGCTTACAAGGGACCTTTACTTTCTGTATCAACCCTGATTGTTTCGCTCTAAGTGCCATTTGTGTTTTGTGGCTCAATCAGCCTTATCTAAAAAATAATTTCTTTTCTTGGATAACCTTTTTTGATATCTTGAATGGCTTATGCTTTTGGAGCAATTTGTCTGTCAAAGAGAATCACAACTGGTAAGTGCCTTTTGCATGATGTGCACACTTCATAGTCCTTGTTAGGTACTACAGAGAATTCCTGATTAACCTTGAGGTTATCTTTGCTTGCTTTAGCCAAGTAATCTGACAAGAGTCTTTTGGTGGGGAGCCTTTGAATGAATCCTCAAGGTATATGGACTGTAACAACTGAGTGTGCTGGCCAAATTTACCTTGTGCAACTGAAAAGCTGGTAGCACATTTTAAAATCTTTTTTTGCTTGTTTTGACAAGGACTGACTCATCAGGAAGAGATGCCCTCATCCGGAAGGAAAGAAGGAAGAAGGGTTTTTTTTATAAATAAGGAAGAGGCTTTTTTTTTTTGAATAAGGTAACTAGCCTTAATGATCATGACATGCATTTTGGACTTACCGGCCTGGTCTATCAAACTGATCTAATTATTCCTTTTGTTATTCCTTCGAGCTTTCAAACCAAGCATCTTTGTGCCAAATTTTGCACCAGACTCACGACTCACCTTCGACTAGTGTTGCCCCGAGGGGTTTTTACCAACAAGTCTCTCTCATTTATTTATCTCTACTTATCGTCGCCTTAAAGGTTTTCACTAGTAAGAGTCTCATTTTTTTAAAATATTTTTTTGGTTCTTTTTTTTTTTCTTTTCTTTCTGGTGGGAGCAACTTGATAATGTTTCTATGTCGTGTGAAAACTGTTCCTCATTGCGTGCTTCTTTTGGATTCTTGAAGGCTTATAGGGAGGTCCTATCGGGAAGGTTTTTGGATAGGGTTGGAAAGAAAGGACGACATGAAGGCTCAAAGTAGACTTAATATGATGGGTTGTACACTTACAACTCTTGGAATCGACTCTTTCAAAAAAACAAAAACTAAAACAAACTCATGCCCCAGTTTTAGATACTGGAATTTTTTTTTTCTGAATTCTTATTTGGTTGGATCGAACCATGTAATGTTGCCTACTATCCTTTCTTAAAGGAATTAGGTCAAACGTAGTTCAAACATCTCACCTAACTATATATATTCTTTTTCATCTTTCTTTTTTTTTTTCTTTTTTCTTTTTTCAAAACAAGTTGCCCCAGCTTTTATTTTTTTGGGAGATGGACCTTTGACTGTTCTTTTCTTCTTCTTTTTCACTTGAACTTTCTAAGAGTTTCCCTAGTTTGTATCTTGGGGCATGGACTTTTCTTTTTATTTTTTTCATTTCATTCTTTTTGGACTCTTAACTCTAAACTTGATTCCAAAAGAGGGTGGTCAAAGAAAATAACACAGGCTCAAAACGGGTAATGAAGGGTATAAAATGTTTGGATAGCAGAAAAAGTGCCTCCTAGCCTCGAGAACGCCAAACATATTATCTCTTCACGATAACGACAATGATAGACATGTTTCCTTCTAGGTCTTGTTCAGCGTAAAGTTGTGTGAGCAATACTTTCCTCGCAGGTAATGACCCTTGTCAATATGGGCAGCCTTTCTTTCTCGATATAGGAGTGTGCGTTTCGACACTGATTGATTCATTTCAAATTGTCTGGATTGCACCTTCTTTTGAAAAACACTTTCTATCTTTTAGTGCTAAACAGACTTCAACCCGTCCGATCATCCTTAAGCCCGATCTTCTCAATGATTCAAAAGTGCTCCCTAACCTCCATGTGTATGACTGCTTTGGTTTTATGTAAACTTGACTCATGCTTATTTTCAAAGTACTTTAACTCTTACTACATCTTCAAAAATGTATTTTTCTCAACTATCTAACTCGAGATTAGATTGGTTTTCTAAAATCTGGCCAAAAATTCCGCATGCATGTCATGTCACTAGAACTAGAGGGAAAAGAATTATGCACAAAATGGACACAATATGACTAACTGCATTTTATTGAGTAAAGGATAGAAGAGCCTGATAACACAAAAAGAAGAAGAAAAGACGACAAAATAAGCTACCATCTCTCCTTAATGGCCAACCGAGGAGTGACTTTCCAGTTACTAAGCGACATCTTAACCACAAATTTGTACATCAGCATTACTACGACATTCAACCATCTTGATTGCTTTGGATTCAGCACTCGAATTTTGACCTTTTGACTGAATTGTTCCCAATATTGTCTATTGGATTTCCAGACTGACAGCATGGGAAATTTCACAACAACTAATTTTTCAACGGACTTGAAAGAACTTTTATGTCTCTCTATCATGAAATCATCCCGAGGAGGGAATATCTTACTGCTCAATCCTGGTAAAGACAACAAACATTTGCCTTCATTTTTGATTTTCCACAACCAACTTGCCTACTTGCTTTTGCATGACCTTGGTTGGATCAACAACGGTGGTGCTTGTTCCATTGGTCGAGAAAATGCTTTTATTTCCGAGAGATCTTGGATTGTTTTTGTGACTTGCCATTGCAAACCACCAAATTGGCCACTTTTAACTAGCTTCCATTCCAAAACAAAAGCATGTTAGAATGAACACTTTTTTTTCTACTTTTTCTTTTTTTCACTCTTTGTTTTTAAAAACATTTGATTGAACCTGATGTGGGTTGCCTACGTATCATGTTGGGAACATGAATCAGATCTTACGTAGTTCCGAAAGATTAAGAATAAAGTAAATAAACTAACTCATTTTTTGGATTTTGAAATTATTTTTATTTTGTTTTTAATTTTCGAAAGAAAGACTTATAAAGAAGAAAGAAAATATTTTTTTGATTTCAATTTCTTTGTTTTTTTTTTTTTGAGAATTCTCAAAAAGAAAGAAAATATTTTTTGGATTTTATTTTTTGAATTTTTGGGAGAAAGACTTCTAAAAAAGGTAGAAAATATTTGTGGATTTTGATTTGATTTGTTTCTTTTTTTCGAATGAAAGACTTTTACAAAGAAAGATTTTTTTTTTGTTTTAAAATTTCTTTTATTTGGGATTTTCTAAGCAAAGACTTCTAAAGAATGAATTAAAGAAGAATATTTTTAGATTTTGACTTTTTTTTTTCAATTTCCGAAAGAAAAACTTCTAAAAAAGAACGAAATTATTTTTGGATTTCATGTGTCAAAGAAAGACTTATAAAGAAGGAATTAAAGAAAAATATTTTTGAATTTTTGAAAATTGGGGGCCGGAACCGATGAGGTCTGCCTACGTATCTCACATCCGGTGAGAATCAGACTCACGTAGTTCGGTCAATTTTTCAAGACGGGAGGAAAATGTCATTTTTTTTGAAAATTTTGATTCAATTGTGACAACCTTCTAAAATTCGGCAGAGTTTCAGGATCCTTTTTTTTTCTTTTTATTCAAATACCAAAATTTTCTAGAATCGGGTCAATTTTCTCTCTCCTGGTTTTTCTTGATTTTCTTTCCCTATTCTAGAGTCAGTTAACATGCAAACTAGATCAAACAAATGCAACAAATAACACGTAAGATGCATCAGGCTGATCTTTTATTTTGGGGGCATACCTGTCCTAGACGGACCCAACCCCTGTGTTGAGTCCCTAAAATCAAATGCACGTGATGCTAACACGCGTACCTAATAGGGATCCAGCATGAGGCTTTGTTCTTCTAAGTTTAAACCGTACAGTGTGGAGTTCTAGACAAGGCTTACCTGAGCGGACAACTCGAGCCGAGAGGGGGCATCATACTGAGAATACAGAAGCTTCACCGGCTTTACAACTTGTCCGATCCTCGTTCTAAAATTAGGGCTATGACTCTAACAGAAAAGAAGCCACGCGAAGCGCACGCTTCCCAAAAGATTTAGAAGACTCGAAGAGAAGAAAGGTGGCGTAACAGTTTATGTACAGTTCACCACAATATTAAAGCGGTAAAGAGCGACAAATAGCACATTAGGCCCAAACACATAAAATCGGATAATAACAAAAGCCAAGTATAACAGTATTCTAAGCTTGAATTCTGAACCCTGAACTAGATATTCTGGGTTCGATTCCCAGCAGAGTCACCATAGCTGTCACACCTTCTTTTTTCGAGGAATAGGGAGTTTTTTCAATTTAAGTGGCATTATTGAAATGGGATTGATTTATTTATTTTTTGAGAGTCCCCGCTTGGAATAGTTATTTACGGTGTTTCCAAGTAACCATTTATATAAAATCCCAATTCAAGGAAAATTGACTCTGTTTTGAAGTCTGCAAATATAGAAGACCGGGTAAGAAATTCTGTTAACCCGGTAGAAGGTGTGTGGCACTCCCGAATTTCGTGGTTTGAGCGCGGTCATCTTCACAATTACACTCGGCTTAGTTATCCGATTACTGCTTATTGTAGACCTATGTGCATTTTGGCCTTTTACCGCCTTTATTGAAATTAATTTACTCCATTTTAGGCGTTTATGGTATTAATTTGAAATGAGTTACGATGTCGTATACTCGCTGTTAATACACATCGCAAATCGCGCCACGTGAAATGCACCTGCAATCTACAACTTGTTTATTTTTTATTATTATTTGAAGTTGGGGTCAAGTCACGCGAACGTGAACTTGAAATTGGGGTTACGTATCATGACTATACCAAGGGAACCGTACCCATAATCACGATGATTTATTTATTAATCGCTCTTGAAGCAACTACGATTGTTTATGAATTATTTTCCTAAACTATTTTGAGGCATGTTGTGAGGTCATGGTTTATGGAATCATTAGGGAAGAGATGGTATGAATTGATTATCAACTTATTGAAGATAGGGTATTGGAACTTGTCAATTATGTACGAAAGACTTGCTATTTTTTTTTTAAACATAGAAGACAATTCTTAGTAGGACAACTTTGAACAATCATACAACAAAATTGAATTAACACGAAATCAACCAACATAATATCCATAATTTGACAAATCACAATGGCCTACCTAGATAACATATAGACTTGACCAAACCGAACTAAAACAGAATAGTACTCACGTGATTAATGGAGCTTACCTCAAAATCATATCAATAAATCATTATGCCAATAAACTGAATTTATGAGTATCTATATCAATGTAGTCTAGAAATAAGTGAAATGTGACTCTATTCCAAAAAATAAGCAAATCAAGAGTAAGGGATCATGTAGCTAAACGAGATCAAATGCTAAAACATGAATATGCTGTGAAAGTTTTACACCTTTAAACAAATCGTCTTAGTGAATATGCACACCAATCAAATAGTAAATTCGTCAATAAAATCAGCCAAGTGAAACTGAAATATTCTGTAAAGGAAAGGAATGAACCTTTAGAGGCTGAAATTTTTTAGATGTAAGAACTTCTTCCGATGTCGAGTACAAGAACATCCAGCAATAATAATTTGAACCGAACATAAAACTAAAATAGGGCCTTCAAACTGAGCAGAACTGATCGGTCACAACCTCAACGGCGACCTCCACAGCGACCTTGGCTAATCCTCAATCGCTGGAGCTATTTTGGAATTGCTATTTTTTGTGAGAAAGGGCTGCTCTAATAGCACTTTTCAGGTGATTTATGGTTATTAAGGAGGGATTTTGCAAGCTTCTTTTCGCTGAATTTTGTGGGGAGTTTAATGGAGTTGTGTAGCTAAAATTTGGGTGTTTTCGGGTCTAGTTAAACCATAATTTTCAGCTGCATTTTTGTGGTGTTTTTAGTGTTATTTTCAGCTGATGTCAAGTGGCATTTTGACTGTTTTTTGATGGTTTATCGAAGAAGATGAAGGGAGTGATTGGTTAAAGTTTATGGGAGAAGGCTACTGTTACTACTAGTATACTCCCCTCGCTTTTTCTGTGTGTTCTCTTTTCTTTATAAGTGAGGATGAATTGGCCAGCAAAAAATGTATCCTCAATGCTAATGTGAGCCTAGAGGATAAAAGCGAATTCCCTTTGTTCCATGTTAGTGAGCTGTAAAAAGATGAGGGAATATTCCCATTGTGCCTATTCGTATGTATGATGGGGCACGCCAAAAAATCCATTTAATCTATTTCCAATTAGTGCTCACGTGAGAATTGCCAAAAATGAGTGTACTATGAGGTAATAAAAAATTGTGTGCATGTGATTTTTTTGTGAAGCAAAAATAGAAGGAATAAAGTTAGTTTGCAAGGTGTCAATTTTTCATTAGTATCTTTTTTGTTAACTTTCTTTTCTTGATAGTAAATAAGCAAAAATAAAAATCTGTTCCTACTAAATTAAAAATAGCAAGGTAAAATTATCTTTTCAATTTTTTTAAATAAATCCAATAAAAGGTAAAAAATAAAATAAAATAAGCTAAAATATATGGATTAAACTTAAAAAATATTTACATACTAAAAGGTGGTGAAAATTTTTAATTTGGTCAAAAAATTAGGTGCTCACACTCGCAAATGCGAGATCTGCAGACCTGATGCACCAGCACTCTTCTAAGTTCAAAAATAACTCTGTAGCCTATTCGAAACTCACCCGAGCTCCTCGGGCTCCAAACGAAACATGCACACAAGTGTAATAACATCATACTAACTTGCTCGCATGATCAAAACACCAAAATAACACATAGAGCTTTGAATCGGACACCAAAACAAATGAAATTTTCAAAGAAACTGGAAGTTTGAATCACATCAAATCAACTCCGTTTTGCACCAAATTTTGCAGAGTCATAAATACTGAAACGAACTTATATCAAGTGGCGGAACCAAAATCCAAACCCGGTAGAAACAAAGTCAACTTACGGTCAAACTTAGGAATTCTTTAAGCTTTTAAACTTTTAAATTTCAACAAATTACGTTAAATCAAGTTAGGGACATCTGAATTCGATTTCGGGCATACACCCAAGTCCCATATCACGATACAGACCCACCGGGATCGTCAAAATACTGATCTGGGTCCATTTGCTCATAATGTTGGCCGAAGTTAACTCAAATGAGTTTTAAGGCACGACTTTACATTTTCGTCAATAAAAGGTAAAACTATAGATGACCTATCGGGTCATCACAAAGATGTACTCTCAATATAGGTCAATGTGAAAGGAAGAATTGGTTTTCCTCCCTTGAACACAAATTAGTTTTCTCTACTGATGCATAAAGTCTTTCACATGCATGTTTTATTCTTTCATTCCTGTAGGACCAGACAACTTTAACATGGTTGACACTTTCCCGACATAAGGCAGTCAATTAATGCAATAGAAGCTGCAGCAAAAGGATCCTTGATATTGATGGTTTACTCAAGCTAGAGATATGGCTAAAAGAGCATGAAGAGCGCAATGTAATGTTGCTTCACTGTAGGTCATTAGTCAATAACTCCATGGACCAAAAAATTAGGGTAACTTTCCGTGCTTGCAATGCTGAGCTACAATTGTATAGGGAAAAATATGACATGACACGTGGCCGCTTAAAGGAAGGACAGGTGGAACAAAAAATGGGGATGACCACCGAACATAGCTATTCCGCTTGTCACCAGAAGGAATAACGATCATAAAAGGAGTATTAAATGCATTGCGCCCAGCAACACTTAATACAGAATATTTTGCAGCATTAAGGATTATGGCCCATTATGAGGAATTTGGCATTTATGTCTAACGTTACAGTTTCATTAATGGCCCTCATAATTGACATTAAATAAGGGCATGATCCTTGACCTCCTTTCCTAGACGTAGCTTTAAATAGTGAGCTTTGTTATCATTGTAGGGACACGAATTTTCTGGCTAACTTACACTACATTCTATACAACATTTTAATACAATTTTATTATCTCGCTTTTGATCTTATCATTGTTGTGCCCAAAAACCCTATTCCCGGACTCATTAGCTCTGTCGTTCCATCTAAATTCTAAGGTTAAGTATTTTATATTTCATCATTTATTTTATTTATTTTTGGGTCAAATTAATTCACTCGTCTAGAAACCACGAACAAATTCAATTGTATCGTTTTTCGGATAAACAGTTTGGCACCCACGGTGGGCCTAGACAGCCGTGCAATTGATCCTTGCCTTTTTTACTAACAAGCTTTGATAATTTTGTCTTAGGAAAAATCACAAAAGAAATGGCAAATAACACTGTTAACGGCACACACAACCCTGAAATTCAAGGGGAGCAACCTCATTTCGAGGATTCAATCAGTGACACTCGCAATGAGAGAAATGACGCCACACCAGTGCATGATGGGCGGTACCCTCAATAGGTTCGGAAGAAGACCCCTGATGATGCTAATGAGGAGCATGTAGTGGATGCAGTGAGGGTCCTGCAAGAGCAACAAGCAATCATTCTACGCCATCTCACGCGGCAGGATCAGGTTATGACAGAATTAAAGCAGGCATTATCAGGTGCTTCAAATAATGCGAACAGATGAGATCCAATTTCCCGAGGTTCCCGTAAACCAAACGACGCAGAGAGTCGACAACAACACTCCCACGGGCAAAGTTGGCTCCGACGGGGCCAGGTGGAGTGCCTCAACAATGATAAAGATCCGTTTAAGGAGGAACTTTTGCGGGTCATGAAGGAAGTAAATGCCCGCTTAGATCAGATCCCGGGCGCGCCACCAGTATTGAAAGGCCCGAACTCAAAGAAGTATATTCAATTACCATACAAACCGAGTGCGGCCCCGGAATTAATCCCGAAGTGGTTCAAAACTCCCCAAGTACCAAAGTATGACAGAATTTCAGATCCACAAGAGCACATGACCACCTACACAACGACAGTGAAAGGAAATGCTTTGGCTCCTCAAGAAATTGAGTCCATGTTGCTAAAGAAATTTGGTGAGACTCACACGAGGGGAGCTTTAACGTAGTATTTATTATTGCCCGAGCATTCCATAGATTCCTTTGAGATGCTCGTGAATTCTTTTATCAAGGCTCATGTTGGGCCAGAAAGGTACAAGCCCGAAAGGCCGACATATTCAGGATCGCACAGGGAGAATCCGAGTTATTATGAGAGTTCGTTACCCAGTTCCAGAAGGAAAGGATGTTACTATCAGCAGTCCCGGATGAATAGGCAGCTGAAGCGTTCACCTAAGGTTTAAATCCGAGAAGTTCGGATGCTTTTTGGAAGTTGAAAGAAAGTCTGCTCGATTTCCAAGCGACGACTTGGGCGGATGTCCACAACTGGTACGAGTCAAAAATAAGGATCAAAGACGATCAGGTGGGTGTTCCATCACCGACCAAAGGACGGGAGAAGAACAGAGAAAAAATGAAAGATGATATTGACATGGATAGACGGACTTTGAGGGGCCGATTTTTGCCCTACGAGCGGAAAGAAGGTCGTGGAAGGAGCTTTCGGATAGCAGAAAAGTTCACCGTTGATAGAAGGACCAATCGTGGTCGGAACAACATATCACTATAGGATAGGGAAAAACTAGGGGTCACGATATTCTTCTTACCCAAAGTTATTAAGAGTATAACTTCAATGTAAGTGTAGTAGAGTTGTTGTAAGCCATGAGGAATATCAAAGAGGCACGATTCCCAAGACCTATGAAATTTGATCCCAGCCATATGTATCCTAATTTATGGTGTGAATACCACGGCACTAATGGCCACCGGACTGGGGACTGCCGACACGTCCGAGAAGAAGTGGCAACACTATTAAAGAATGGTCACCTCAGAGAATTCTTGAGTGAGCGAGCTAAAAAATTATCGTGGGAACAAGGGCGACACAGAAAACTCAAAAGCAGGAGAAGAACCCCCACGCCGAATGATCAACATGATCATCGGAGGAAATGAAATTGGCGCGGACACCTTTTCGGCAGCGAAGAAGACAAAAGTATCAATAACCCATAATAAAAGGCTCAAGGAAGACGATATCACATTTATGGACGAAGATGCAGACGAATTACTGCTACTCGCTCAATGACGCACTGGTAATTTCTTTAAATATGTTAGATTTTAAAATTAAACGTGTTTTAACGGATCCAGGAAATTCAGCCAAATATCGTATAATGGAGAGTACTGGATCAAGCTAAACTCACCGGAAGCATTATTCCGACAACCAAACTCCTTGCTAGATTCAACGTCGCAAGCGTGACAACCCTGGGAGAAATTTTGTTGCTCTCGAATGCCGAGGGAGTAATGAAGACAACTCTCTTCAATGTGGTAGATGGAGACATGGGTATAACATCATCTTTGGGAAGACCATGGCTGCACGAGATGAAAGTTGTTCCTTCAACATATCGCCAATTGTTAAAGTTTCTGACACCCGAGGGGATCAAACAGATGAGGGGTGATCAACCAACAGCTAGAGAGATGAATGCACTTTCGGTCTCTAGTAGCTAAGGAAAGGAATGTACAGATAGCAATTACTAGAACCGACACCTACCCGCAAACCAGAGGAAGATAACCCGGGGACAGAAGAGTCGGAATGATATCAGGTACCGAGGTATTTTCAAGTACCAAAAAAGACGGACACGACGAAGTCCACGGCAGAAGAACTGGAGCTGGTTATGTTGTTCGAAGAATTCCTAGAAAGGAAATTCCATTTGGGAACAGGACTGCACCTGGAGCACAGTTCTGCTTTTATTGAATTTCATAAAATTAATGCCGATTGTTTTGCATGGTCGCACGAGGATATCACAAGAATCCCGACGGAGATAGCCGTAGAAAAGTTAAGCTTGGATCCCGACATGCCTTTGATAAGGCAAAAGAAGCGCCTTATTGCTGAAGCAAGGTATAAAATCGTCAAGAAGGGGTAACCTGTTTGCTTAAGATTAGTTTAATCCAAGAGGTAAGATATCCGGACTGGCTAGCCAATGTAGTAGTGTTTTCTTAGAAAAATAATAAATTTCGCATGTACGTCGATTATAAGGATCTTAATAAAGCGTGTCCGAAAGAGTCATTCCCATTGCCAAGTATCAATCAAATGATTGATGCCACGGCCGGACATAAGTTTATGAGTTTCCTCGATGCTTAGTCGCACGAGGATATGACAAGAATCCCGATGGAGATAGCCGTAGAAAAGTTAAGCTTGGATCCCAACATGCCTCTGATAAGGCAAAAGAAGCGCCATATTGCTGAAGCAAGTTATAAAATCGTCAAAGAAGAGGTAACCTGTTTGCTTAAGATTAGTTTAATCCGAGAGGTAAGATATCCGAACTGGCTAGCCAATGTAGTAGTGGTTTCTCAGAAAAATAATAAATTTCGCATGTGCGTCGATTATAAGGATCTTAATAAAGCGTGTCCGAAAGAGTCATTCCCATTGCCAAGTATCAATCAAATGATTGATGCCACGGCCGAACATAAGTTAATGAGTTTCCTCGATGCTTATTCTAGGTACAATCAAATCAAGATGAACCCAGAAGACCGGGAAAAGACTTCGTTTATAATGAATTTTCGGTACCAATTGTTACAACGTAGTGCCCTTCGGGTTCGAAAAACGCCGGAGCCACTTATCAACGACTCGTGAATAAGATGTTCGAAAAACAAATAGGAAAAACTATGGAAGTATATATAGACGATATGCTTGTTAAGTCTTTGAATGCAAGTGACCACCTGAAGCATTTTCAAGAAACATTTTACATCCTAAGGGAGCATAATATGAAGCTTGACCCCGAGAAGTGTGCGTTTGGGGTCAGTTCGGGTAAGTTCCTAGGATTCCTAGTCTCACAAAGGGGAATTGAGGTCAATCGCAATAAAATCAAGGCCATAGAAGACATTCCGGATCAATTGTCTAACGTAAAAGAAGTCCATAGGCTCATAGGGAGGTTGGCAGCTTTGAGCAGGTTCATTTCCCGTTCATTGGAAAAGTGTCATCGCTTCTTCGCACTACTCAAAAAGGAAAACAATTTTGAGTGGACACTGAAGTGTCAGCAACACTTGAAGGAGCTGAAGAAATATTTGGCAAGCCCTCCGTTGCTCTCAAAACCAAAAGAAGGTAAAACGTTGCTAGTCTACCTCACAGTTTCAGAAGTTACGGTAAGTGCAGTTTTAGTCTGAGAGGACGAAGGTACGCAATCTCCCATTTATTACATTAGTAAAATTTTAACGGGAGCAGAAACTCGCTACCCACATTAGGAAAAGCTGGCCTTAGCTCTCGTAGTCGCCTGCCGGAAGCTGAGGCCCTACTTGAAATGCCACCCGATAGCTGTGGTGACTACTTTCCCTCTGAGAAATATCTCCATAAACTCGAGATCTTGAGTAGATTGGCCGAATAGGCCATCGAATTGAGCGAATTAGATATAGAGTATAAACCGAGGACTGTAATTAAGTCGCAAGTCTTAGCTGACTTCGTGGCCGATTTTAGTCCGGGACTATTTCCTTTGGTAGCCAAGGAGGCAATAATAGTGCCAAAATCGACATCGGGAGTTTGGACCTTATTTACGGGTGGAGCTTTAAACATAAGAAGGTCCGGGCTCGGAATAGTCTTGATCACACCTTCGGGGGAAACCTTATGGCAAGCCATCAGAACGATTCCTTTAACTAATAATGAAGCAAAGTACGAAGCTTTGATTGCAGGGCTCAAATTGGCCCGGGGGATTGACTCCGATGTCATCAAAATCAAATGTGATTCGCAGTTGGTGGTGAATCAGGTCTACAGAATTTTTGACACCAACGAAGAACGTATGCAACAATACATGGTAAAAGTTCAGGCTTTATTGGCACGATTTTGAGAGTGGTCAATTACTTATATCCCAAGGGAAGATAACACTGAAGCAGGTGCATTGGCAAATTTAGGCTCATCGACAGAAGTCCAGGGATCGAAATCAGGAACGGTAGTACAACTGATGAACTCAGTCTTGGACACAGATGGTTACTATGAGGTGAATTCGACTAGTTTGTTCTGAGACTGGAGAAACGAAATAATTGATTATCTCAAGCATGGAAATTTTCCCGAAGACCCCAAAGCATTAAGAGTGTTACGCGCCAAAGCTGCACGTTATAGCATCAAGAAAGGCCAATTGTATAGAAAATCCTTTCAAGGACTGTTAGCTCGGTGCCTAGGAGCGTTAGAAGCTAACTATGTTATGAGAAAAGTCCACAAAGAGATATGTGGCAACCACTCAGGTGCAGATTCTTTGGTGCTGAAATTAGTTTGGGCAGGATATTACTGGCCCCATATGGAACAAGATGCCAAAGTCTTCATACGAAAATGTGACAAGTGCAAGCTACGCACCACTAGTACATCAATCGGCAGAACCCCTACATTCGGTTCTGTCCCCATGGCATTTCATGAAATAGGGGATGGACATTATCGGGCCACTACCACCGGCTCCTGAAAAAGGTAAGGTTTCTTTTAATTTTGACTCACTATTTTTCTAAATGGGTGGAAGCAAGTCCTTATCAAAAGATCAGAGAACACGAAGTGGTCGACTTCCTGTGGGAAAACATAATTTGCAAGTTTGGAATACCAAAAGAGATTGCATGTGACAATGCGCCACAATTTATCGGCGCAAAAGTTATAAAGTTTCTTGAAGATTTGAAGATAAAGAAGATTACCTCTTCACCTTATCCTCCGAGCACGAATGGTCAAGCAGAGTCAACAAACAAAGTGATTATATAAAATCTAAAGAAAAGGTTGGAAGCAGCAAAAGGCAACTGGCCCAAAGAATTACGTGGGGTTCTATAGGCCTACCGAGCAATGGCCAAGTTAAGCACGGGAGAAACGCAGGGACTTGGCACATATCAGAATGGCGGCTCAAAAGCAGAGAATGGAGAGATATTATAATCGAAGAGCCAACCTCCGTTATTTCAAAGTAGGATACTTGGTCTTGAGGAAGGTAACTCAAAACACGCGAGAACTCAATGCGGGCAAGTTAGGCCCAACATGGGAAGGCCCTTACCGGGTTTCAGCTATCACTGGGAAAGGATCATACGAGTTGGAGAACAAGAACGGAGACAAGTTGCCCAACAACTGGAACATGTCTCACCTCAAAAGATATTATTACTGACAAACAACAACCAAACTGAAAGTATATGCTGCACTCTTTTTCCCTTCGTTCAGTTTTTGTCCCAATTGGGTTTTTCTGGCAAGGTTTTTAGCAAGGCAGTGACAGAAAGCATACTACGAAGACAACAATGATAAGACCTTTCATAACAAGGTGAACGAACAAGTTTCCACTCGGGGACGATTAGGTAATCTTTGCTTCGATAGCAAATTCCTACCGGGAAGTTAAGTTTGCTACCGAATGTAGGTTACTAGACCGTTCACGAGCACAAACCCCTAGAGGACTGTTAGGTATTCTTTCGCTCGATAGCATGGGTTCCTAAGGGTAAACAAGATATGTTGCCTAGTGAAGGACTACCTAGCAATTCATTGGTGGGATATGCGAAGATACAAGATTTCCGGTATTCCAATTCGCATTATTCGCATTCGACCATTGGGGGGATGATATGAGAATATGGCAACACTAAATGTCACGTCAATCGAGGAACAAAAATCCGGGAACAGAATACATCATCGGGATCGGGGATTGCGCAGCCAGCCCCGTAGAAACAAGTTGTACAAGATAGCCAAAAGTCATGGCAATTTCTTTTCTACATAGCAAAATGCTTATGTACTTTTGAAAATAGAAGGAGTTAAATGAAACAAAAACCTTTTATTTTTATCTTATTTCTTGTCTGAACGATGAGTTAATTTTGCCATTGAAATTTAAAAAAGTACTTCAAATATTTGTGTCGTAATGAACAGAAGACATCCCCTTTAAGAGCACCGTAAACATAGAGAATGCCCTTTCTTACGAAAACCCTCAGATTAAAGGGTTGGTTCTGAAAGATCAATGCCCGAAAAATAGAATGCGATCGGGGACAAAATACACCCGAAGCCGCATACGAAAGATGCAAAAAGAAAACTTGCGCAAATACTCATGGAAACCCTCACAAAAAAGGGAATATACTCGGAACCAAAATGCCTCGAAGGAAAGGCATCCGAGATTACACATAATAAAGCGCGAACAGAACAACATGCGCAGAACACTTGAGCAAGTATGAAAGTTAAATACTTGCATGAACATTCAAACGACAGTAAGACTCAAACGATATTTAAGCAAAAAATATGCTTTTATTTACAAGGACGTGTCAAAATGAAAAAGGTAAAAAATAGAAACAGAAAGAAAAAACTAAATTGCAGCGTCTCCGAAATCAGGAGGAAGAGAAATATCCGTATCCCCCGGAGTAGTAGATGGTTCCATCGATGGCTCAATTTTTTCCCCTGATTGATCTTTGGAATCATCGCCTTCCAAAATCCTTCTTTAGTTTTCGAAAACTCGAAACTAGAATCAGAAGAACTTGGAGTGTCAAACTGCGCCAGGAGTCCATTTTTTGCTGCCAGCTAAAGCTCTCGGGCCCTAGCAATTTTGGCATCAATGTCAATGATACAAGTCTTGGCCTCTTCAAAGGTTCTTCTCATCATGCTATACATGGAATAAGTTTTTTCAACTTTGAGCGAAGCCGCTCAGCGCTTGAATTCTTCTTTGAGTTGAGTAACTTCGGTGGAAAAGTTTTTCCGGCGGGACCTAGCAGATTTGAGGCTGATGTCGAGCTCACGGACAATTGAACTAAAGAGCCTAATATGCTCGATAGTTTTCCTGTACTTTTCTTCTAGCTGGGCATGTTTCGCCACCAAAACAACAAGCTCTTCACTTTTGGACTTTAAGGATACCTCCAAGTTAATCACTCTTTCAGCAGAGGCAGCCTCACGATCGGTTGTAGCAAGAACGACATTCTAGATTTCTTCCCATTTAGCCTTGGCTTCATCAAATCTAACCCTCAACGGCCAAATTTCTTAGCTAAGGGTTAGCACTCCTTTCTCGCTTTGCTGCAAACCAGCATAAAAAACAACGGCCTCGGTGGCCTTGGTTTCCAGTTCAGAGAGGCGGAGTACATTTTGGTCCCGTTCTGCCAATATCTGATCCGGTTCAGAAGTAAGTTCTTCCTTCTCATAAATCATCCTTTGAAGGCCCTCAGAAGCAAGAAAGGTGGCTTACAAAACAAGAACAGGTAAAACTTAGTGTACATTTGCTCAAAAGTAGAAGAAATAACAGAAGAAGAAAGGAACGTACCGCTGCAGTGTTATGCATAGCGTTGTTCAACAAACACTCCCCCGAGAGTGTCTGAATCCTCTCCCAATCTTTTTCAGGAGCCAAAGGCTTTAGATAGTTAACAAGCTTCACCGGCCTCGAAAAGAAGTTGCACCCTATGGAGACCGAAAGGGTAACACTCCTCCTCTTTTGTGGATCTTCAAAAGGGGCAGCATAATTTTGCCCAAATTCCCATGAACTGGGGACTGTGGAAGAAGGACACCTTCTTCATGGTCAGGTGCGGCCGATGGAGATGATGTAGCTACCGCTGTTAGAAGAGTGGCTGAAGATGGAAATAATATAACAGTTGCTGGTGGTGGTGAATGTGGAGATGAAGCTGATGGAGTTGAAGAGTGAGAAGCAGCTGCATCAAATGCAGTGCTGGCTGTTTGATGCTCGCCAACCAAAGACGGAAAGGACCCAGTACTCATCCCCGCAGTACCGGTTACAGCGATTGGGGCCCGAAAGAGGGAGTTAGCATATTCAACTAAATCAGATTCTCTCCAAAGTGCTGAGACATCATCATTAGTTGGTGCAATTATCTCAATACATCGAGCATCCTGTTGTGATGATGAGGATCGTATCCTTCTGTGTAAAGAAGCTCCCTCGTCACTAGATTCTTCATCATCATCGATCATTACAGTGTCTATGACCGGCTCGGAAGAAGGAACAATCATCATTGCCATCGGACATGAATCGGGGGCAGCAACCTTTGCCCTCTTATTCTTTTCCCCCACCGCAACGGAACGTCTTGTCTTTGTTTGCTTGTTCTCTAGTCGGGGACTCTGTGACGAAATATTTGCGCCCGAAGCAGGCCGGGAGATGCCTGCTCGAGTAAGTGCTTCCTGAAGCAGCCCCGTCGCATATGTAGGGTCAGCAAAACATCCTCCTCGGGGACATCAACTGAGCCCGCAGGTAGACCTAATTTCATGAACAGGTCAGAAGGGTTCAACCGAGTTCTCCATCTACAAAAAATGGAAAAAGGTAAATTATAGTTACCATGAATTTTGGCCTCCCACCGGTATTTAAGGGACAACTCTTTCCACAAATGGGTTTCGGGTATTGTGATGTCCAAGATCTTTTGAACGCACCAGTCCAAGCCTTCTATCACCGTTGGGATCCATCGAGTTGCTGTAATAAATGAAGGTTGAAGGATTAATACGAACATGAAAGAATATTTAGTAGGAAAAAGTTTATTAAAGGGAACTTACGAGAGCGGTTCCAAGAAACCGGAAAGGATGAATCCATTGTTGGAATAATGTCACTGGTGGCAACTGCAACGAACCGTTCCATCCACCCACGGTCGTTGCCTTCATCCATGATAGATGGTAAATCATGGTGGCCACACTTGCAAAGGTTTATCATTCTCCCGCGGAAGATTTTGGGGGATAGAGATTCATTATATGAGCTAGGGTTAGCTCCTCTCTAGTTTCATGGCACAAACGCCGAAGGCAGGCGATCGTCCTCCACACTGAAGGACTTACCTGTGCCAACCATACCTGGTAGCGGAGGCAAAACTCCGCAATTATGGAATCAAGCTCTCCGCTCGAAGAAAACGCACGCAAAGTAAATGGATACATGAAGAAATATGTAAAACCTTCCTTGGGAAGGGTCACTCTCTCCGATAAATCAAGAGCAATAATATCTAACTCAGGGCAGCGGTAGTCCTCCTTCACAACAAGAATACTAGAAGGGCGAATGGAAGAACGGTATCTACTAACAGCCCATGTACGAGGGTTAGTAGTAGGAAATTTCTCTTCAAAATATTTCGAAGTACTAACCCTTCTTAGGATGATGGAACCTACTATTGGAGGAACTGAATCATCGGTTTTGTTCTTGCCCTTTGAAGAACTAGCACATTTTGAAGAGGAAGCCATTGCAATATAAGGAAGGAAAATTTCTGGTTCGAAGAAGTGCATAGGGAAAAATACGACATGACACGTGGCCGCTTAAAGGAAGGACACGTAGAACAAAAGATCAACATATCACAATTTGTTAAAGTTTCTGACACCCGAGTGGATCAAACAGATAAGGGGTGATCAACCAGCAGTGAGAAAGATGAATGCAATTTTAGTCTCTAGTAGGAAAGGAAAGGAGCGTGCGGGATAGCAATTACTGGAACCGGCACCAGCCCCTGAACCAGAGGAAGATAACCCCGGGACAGAAGAGTTGGAATAATATCAGGTATTGAGGTATTTTTAACTACCAAAAGAGACGGACGCGACGAAGTCCACGGTAGAAGAACTGGAGTATGTTGCGTTGTTCGAGAATTCCTATAAAGGAAATTCCGTTTGGGAAAAGGACTGCACCCGGACCACAGGTCTGCTCTATTGAATTCCTTAAAATTAACGCTGATTGTTTTTCTTGCTCACACAAGAATATGACAGGAATCCCAATGGAGATAGCCGTACACAAGTTAAGCTTGGATCCCAACATGCCTCCGTTAAGGCAAAAGAAGCGCCCTATTACTGAAGCAAGGAATAAATTCATCAAAGAAGAGATAACCCGTTTGCTTAAGATTGGTTCAATCCGAGACGTAAACTATCCAGACTGGCTAGCCAATGTAGTAGTAGTTCCTAAGAAAAATAATAAATTTCACATGTGTGTCAATTATAAGGATCTTAATAAAGCGTGCCCGAAAGACTCATTCCCATTGCCAAGTATCAATCAAATGATTGATGCCACGACCCTGCACGAGTTATTGAGTTTCTTCGATGCTTATTCTGGATACAATCAAATCAAGATGGACCTAGATAACCAGGAAAAGACGTCGTTTATAACTAATTTCGGTACATATTGTTACAACGTAATGCTCGTGAATAAGATGTTCGAAAAACAAATAGGAAAGACTATGGAAGTATATATAGACGATATGATCGTTAAGTCTTTGAATGCAGGTGTCCACCTAAAGCATTTGCAAGAAACATTTGACATCCTGAGAGAGCATAATATGAAGCTTAACCCCAAGAAGTGTGCGTTCGGGGTCAGTTCGGGTAAGTTCCTAAGATTCCTAGTCTCGCAAAGGGAAATTAAGGTAAATCCCGATAAAATCAAGGCCATAGAGGACATCCGGGACCAATTTTTTGATGTAAAAGAAGTCCAGGGGCTCACAGGAAGATTGGCAGCTTTGAGCAGGTTCATTTCCCGTTCATCAAAAAAATGTCATCTCTTCTTCGCACTACTCAAAAAGAAAAACAATTTCGAGTGGACACCGGAGTGTCATCAAGCCTTGAAGGAGTTGAAGAAATATTTGTCAAGTCCTCCGCTGCTCTCAAAACCAAAAGAAGGTGAATCATTGCTAGTCTACCTCGCGGTTTCAGATGTTTTAGTCCGAGAGGATTAAGGTATGCAATGTCCCATTTATTACGTTAGTAAAATTTTAACAGGAGCAAAAATTCTCTACCCACATTTGGAAAAGCTGGCCTTAGCTCTCGTAGTCGCCGCCCGGAAGCTGAGGCCTTACTTCCAATGCCACCCAATAGCTGTGGTAACTACTTTCCCTTTGAGAAAAATCTCTATAAACCCGAGCTCTCGGGTAGATTGGCCAAATAGGCCGTCGAAATGAGCGAATTCGATATAGAGTATAAATCGAGGACTGCAATTAAGTCGCAAGTCTTGGTTGACTTTGTAGACGATTTCAGTCCGGCACTATTGCCTCTGGCAGCCAAAGAGGAAACAATGGAGTCAAAATCGACATCGGGAGTTTGGACCTTACTTACGGACGGAGCTTCAAAGGTAAAAGGGTACGGGCTCGGAATAGTCTTGATCACGCCTTCGAGGAAAACTTTAAGGCAAGCCATTAGAACGATTCCTTTAACTAACAATGAAGCAGAGTACGAAGCTTTGATTGCAGGGCTCAAATTGGCCCAGGGACTTGACTCCGGAGTCATCAAAATCAAATGTGATTTGTAGTTGGTGGTGAATCAGGTCTACGAAACTTTTGACACCAAGGAAGAATGTATGTAACAATACGTGGTAAAAGATCAGTCTTTATTGGCACGATTCCGAGAAGGGTCAATTACTCATATCCCAAGGGAAAATAACGCGGAAGAAGATGTATTGGCAAATTTGGGCTCAACAACAGAAGTCCAGGGATCAGAATCAGGAACGGTAGTACAACTGATGAACTCAGTCTTGGACACAGATGGTTATTTGAGGTATATTTGACTAGTTTCGTCTGGGACTAGAGAAATGAAATAATTGATTATCTCGAGCATGGAATGTTGCCCGAAGACCCCAAAACATCAAGAGTGTTACGCACCAAAGCTGCACGTTATAGCTTTAAGAAAGGCCAATTGCACAGAAAATCCTTTCAAGCCCGATGGCCCTGTGCTTAGGAGCATCAGAAGCTAACCATGTCATGAGAGAAGTCCACGAAGGGATATGTGGAAACCACTCAGGTGCAGATTCTTTGGTGCTGAAATTAGTTCGGGAAAGATATTACTGGCCCCGTGTGGAACAAGATGCCATTGTGATAAATACCAATGCTATGCACCACTAGTACATGAACCGGCAGAACCCCTACTTTCGGTTCTGTTCCCATGGCCGTTCATGAAATGAGGGATGGACATCACTGGAGCACTACCACTGGCTCCCGAAAAGGTAAGGTTTCTTTTAATTTTGACTGACTATTTTTCTAAATGGGTGGAAGCAGGTCCTTATCAGAAGATCAGAGAAGCCAAAGAGGTTGACTTCCTATGGGAAAACATAATTTGTAGGTTTGTAATACCAAAAAAGATTGCATGCGACAATGGGCCACAGTTTATCGACCCAAACGTTACAAAGTTCCTTGAAGATTTGAAGATAAAGAGAATTACCTCTTCACCTTATCATCCCAGCACAAATGGTCAAGCAGAGTCAACAAACAAAGTGATTATACAACATCTAAAGAAAAGATTGGAAGCGGCAAAAAGGAAACTAGCCCGAAGAATTACCTGGGGTTCTATTGGCCTACCGAACAACAACCAAGTCAAGCAGGGGAGAAACCCTTTTTTCCCTTGTGTATGGCACAGAAGCTTTGATACCGGTGGAAGTAGGGGAACCAACCTTAAGGTATTTCCAAGCGAACGAAGAATCGAATAACGAGGCAATGCTAATCAACATGGAGCTGCTCGAGGAATGTAGGGACTTGGCGCATGTCAGAATGATGGCTCAAAAGCAGAGAATTGAGCGATATTATAATCGAAGAGACAACCTCCGTTATTTCAAAGTAGGAGACTTGGTCTTGAAGAAGGAAACTCAAAACACCCGGGAACTCAACGCAGCCAAGTTAGGCCCAACATGGGAAGGTCCTTACTGGGTTTCAGCTATCACTGGGAAAGGATCATACGAGTTGGAGAACCGGAACGAAGACAAGTTTCCCAACAACTGGAATGTGGCTCACCTCAAAAGATATTACTTCTGACAAACAACAGTCAAAAAGAAAGTATGTGCTGCACTCTTTTTCCCTTCGTTCAGTTTTTGTCCTAATTGGGTTTTTCTGACAAGGTTTTTAACGAGGCAACAATGGAAAGCATACTATGAAGACAGCAATAATAAGACCTTTCATAACAAGGCAAACGAACAAGTTTCCTCTAGGGGACGATTAGATAATCTTTGCTTCGATAGAAAATTTCCACCGGGAAGTTAAGTTTGCTACTGAGCAGAGGTTACCCGACCGTTCACAATCACAAACCACTGGAAGACTGTTAGGTATTCATTCGCTCGATAGCATGGGTTCCAAAGGGGAAACAAGATATGTTGTCATGTGAAGGATTACCTAGCAATTCATTGGTGGGATCTTCAAAGATACAAGAGTTCCAGTGTTCCAATTCGCATTGTTCGCATTCAAACACTAGGGGGAATGATATGCGAATACGGCAACACTGAATGTGACGCCAACCGAGGAACGAAAGTCCAGGAACAGAGTACATCATCAGGATTGGGGACTGCACAGCCAGCCCCGTAGAAACAAGTTATACAATATAGCCACAAGTCTTGGCAATTTCTTTTCTACATAGCAAAATGCTTATGTACTTTTAAAAATAGAAGGACTTAAATGAAATGAAATCTTTTTGTTTTTATCTTATTTTTTGTCCGAACGATGAGTTAATTTTGCCATTTGAAAGTTAAACAAGTACTTCACATGTTCATGTCGTATTGAACAGGAGACGTCCTCTTCAAGAGCACCGTAAAAATAAGAGGGCCCTCTCTTATAAAAATACTCACATTAAAGGGTTGGTTCCGGAAGTATTAATGCCCGAAATCTAGAATGCCATCGGGGAAAAATACACCCGAAGCCGCATTCGAAAAGGACGCAAAAAGCAAACTTGAGCAAATACTTATTGAAACCCTTATATAAAAGGGATAATTTTCAGAAACAAAGCGCATCGAAGAAAATGCATCCGAGACCACATACAAAAAAACATGGGCAGAATCCTTAAAAGAATATAAGGGTTGAAAATTTTGCACAAATATTCAAGCAAAAGTAAAACTGGAACAAACATTTGAGCAAAAATATGTCTTCATTTACAAGAACATGCCAAAAGAAATACAAAACGGGAAAAGACAAGTAAAGCTAAACTGCAGCACCTCCGGAATCAGGAGGAAGAGAAGTATCCGCATCCCCGGGAGTAGCAGATGGTTCCACCGATGGCTCCACAATTTTCCCCATCTCGATCTTCGGCATCATCGCCTTCCGATCCTTCTTCAGTTTCCAAAAACTCGGAACTGGAATCAGAAGAACCTGGAGTGTCAGACCGCGTCGGGAGTCCATTTTTTGTAGCCAACTCAAGCTCTCGGGCCTTAGCAATTTCGACATCAATGTCAATGATACCAATCTTGGCCTCTTCCAAAGTTTTACTCCACATGCTATACATGGAATAAGTATTTTCAACAATGAGGGAAGCCGCTCGGTGCTTGAGGTCTTCTTTGAGTTGAGTAACTTCGTCGAAAAGGTTTTCTAGGGCGGACCTAGCAGATTTGAGACTGACGTAGAGCTCACGGACAGTTGAACTAAAGAGCCTATTATGCTCGATAGTTTTTCTGTGCTTCTCTTCTAGCTGGGCATGTTTTGCCATCGCAGCAGCAAGCTCTTCAATTTTGGAGTTTAAGGCTGCCTCCAAGTTAATCACTCTTTCAGCGGAGGCAGCCTCACGATCGGTTGCAGTAAGAACGGCGTTATGGACTTCTACCCATTTAGCCTTGGCTTCATCAAATCTAACCCTCAGCGGCCCAATTTCTTGGCTAAGGGTTACCACTTCCTGCTCGCTTTGCTGCAAACGAGCCTCCAAAACAACGGTCTCGATAGCCTTGGTTTCCAATTCCGAGAGGCAGAGAATAGTTTGGTCTCGTTTCGCCAAAAGCTAATCCCATTTGGAGGTAAGTTCTTCCTTCTCACGAATCAGCCTTTAAAGGCCATCAGAAGCAAGTAAGTTGGCCTACAAAACAAAAGGAGGTAAAACTTAGAGTACATTTGTTCAAAAGTAGAAGAATTAACAGAAAAAGAAAGAAACGTTCTGCTGCGGCGTTATGCATAGCATTGTTCAACAAACACTCTCCCGAGAGTGTCTGTATCTTCTCCCAGTCCTTTTCTGAAGCCAAAGGCTTCAGATAGTTAGCAAGTTCCACTATCCTCGAAAGCAAGTTGCACCCGGTGGAGACCGACAGGGTAACACTCCTCCTCCTTTGTGGATCTTTATAAGGGGCAGCATAATTTTGCTCCAAATTCTCAAGAACTGGGGACTGTGGAGGAGGGACACCTTCTTCATGGTCAGATGAGGCCGATGGAGATGATGTAGCAATCGTTGTTGGAAAAGTGGTTGAAGATAGAAATAATATAACAGTTGCTGGTGGTGGTGAAGGTGGAGATGAAGCTGATGGAGTTGAAGAGTGAGAAGCAGCTGCATCAAATGCAGTGCTGGCTATTTGATGCTCGCCAACCAAAGACGGCACGGACCCGGTACTCAGCCCTGCAGTACCGGTTACAGCAATTGGGGCCCGAAAGCGGGAGTTGGCATATTCAACTAAATCAGATTCTCCCCAAAGTGCTGAGACATCATTGTCAGTTGGTGCAATAGTCTCAACAGGTCGAGCATCCCGTTGAGATGATGAGGATCATATCTTTCTATGTAAAGAAGCTCCCTCATCACTAGCTTCTTCATTATCATCAATCATCACAGTGTCTATGACCGACCTGGAAGGAAGACCAGTCATCATCACCACCGAGATGACTCGGGGCATTAACCTTTGCCCTCATATTCTTTTCCCCGGCCACAGGGGAACGTCTTGTTCTCTAGCCGGGGACTCCGTGAAAAAACAATTGCGTCCAAAGAAGGGTCAGCCAAAACATCCTCCTCGGGGACATCAACTGAGCCTGCAGGTAGACCTACTTTCATGAACAAGTCAGAAGGGTTCAACCAAGTTCTTCATATACAAAAATGGAAACAAGGTAATTTAATGTTACCATGACTTTTGGCCTTCCACCCGTATTTAAGGGACAGCTCTTTCTTCAAACGAGTTTCGGGCGTTGTGATGTCCAAGATCTTCTGAACGTACCGGTTCAATCCTTCTACCACCTGTGGGATTCATCGAGTCGCTGTAACAAACGAAGGTTGAAGGATCAATATGAGCATGAAAAAATATTTAGTAGGAAAAGGTTTATTAAAGGGAACTTATGAGAGCGGTTCCAAGCAACCGCAAATGAAGCCGTTGTTGGAATAATGTCACTAGTGGCAACTGCAACGAACTGTTCCATCCACTCACGATCGTTGTCGTCATCCACGCGAGACAGTAAAGCATGGTGGCCATGCTTGCAAAGATTTATCATTCCCCCGTGGAAGATTTTGGGGGAATAGAGATTCATCATATGAGCTAGGGTTAGCTCCTCTCTAGTTTCTTGGCACAAATGTTGAAGGCAAACGATCTTCCTCTACACTGAAGGACTTACTTGTTCCAAGCACACCTGGTAGCAGAGGCAATACTCCACAAGTACGGAATCAAGCTCTCCGCTCAAAGAAAACACACCCAAATTAAAGGGATACGTGAAGAAATATGTAAAATCTTCCTTGGGAAGGGTCGATCTCTCTGATAAATTAGGAGCAATAATATCTAACTCAGGGCAGTGGTGGTCCTCCTTCACAACATGAATAATGGAAGGGCGAATGGAGAAGGGTATCTACTAATAGCCCATGTACGAGGGTTAGCAGTAGGAAATTTCTCTTCAAAATCCTTCGAAGTACTAAGCCTTCTTGGGATGATGGAACCTACTGTTGGAGGAATGAAATCCTCGCTTTTGTTCTTGCCCTTTGAGAACTAGCTGGTTTTGAAGAGGAAACCATTGGAATAGAAGTAGGGAAAATTTTTTGTTCAAAGAAGATCAGAGAAAAGTTGGGAAATAAAGATGCAAGTTAGAAGTTTGAGAAATTATGAAGTACATAAGAGGAGGATGATGCGTATAACTAAAATTTTGGCGGCTAAATTCATGGCCATGATTACTTCGATAATCGGCCAAAAGTTATGCTGAATCGTGGGATGACGCGTGTTTGGGGCATTAAATGAAGAGAGACGTGCTTTTAATCAACTGTCAGAAAACGTCAAAGGGAGTTATAGTAATTTCGGCCAAAAAAAGCTGCTTTCTACCAACTTCCCGGTAACTCAAAATTATTTCACCGGAAAGCAGGGGGACTATCTGTATCGGGAAAAATACAACATGACATGTGGCCGCTTAAAGGAAGGACACGTGGAACAAAAGATGGGGATGACCACCGAACATAGCTATTCCGCTTGTCACCGGAAGGAATAACGATCATCAAAGGATTATTAAATGCTTTGCACCAGGTAACAAATTATACTGAATATTTTGCAGCATTAAGGACGATGGCCAGTTACAAGGAATTTGGCATTTATGTTTAACGTTACATCTTCATTAATGGCCCTCATAATTGACATTAAAGAATGGCATGATCCTAGGACGTCCTTTCCTAGACGTAGTTATAAATAGTGAGCTCTGTTATCATTATAGGGGGAAATTTTCTGGGTAACTTACACTACATCCTATACAACATTTTAATATAATTTTACTTTCTCGCTTTTGATCTTATCATTTTTATGCCCGGAAACCCTGTTACCAGACTCATTAGCTCTACCACTCCATCTACATTCTAAGGCTTAGTACTTTATATTTCATAAGTTATTTCATTACTTTTTGGATCAAATTAATTCACTTGTCTAGAAACCACGAACATATTCAACTGTACCATTTTTCGGGTAAACAAGAAGATCAGAGAAAAGTTGGGAAATAAAGATGCAAGTTAGAAGTTTGAGAAATTATGAAGTACATAAGAGGAGGATAATGCTTATAACTTAAATTTTGGCGGTTAAATTCATGGCCATGATTACCTCCATAATCGGTAAAAAGCTATGTCGAATCGTGAGATGACGCGTGTTCGGAGCATTAAATGCGGAGAGACGTGCGTCTAATCAACTGTCAGAAAACTTCAAACGGCGGAGTTATAGTAATTTCGGCCAAAAAGGTGCTTTCTACCAACTTCCCGGTAACTCAAAATTGTGTCACCAGAAAGTAGGGGGATTATCTATATAGGAAAAAATACGACATGACACATGGCCACTTAAAGGAAGGACACGTAGAACAAAAGATGGGGATGGCCACCGAAAATAGCTATTTTGCTTGTCAGCGGAAGGAATAACGATCATAAAAGGAGTATTAAATGCATTGCGCCCGCTAATATTTAATACAGAATATTTTACAGCATTAAGGATGATGACCCGTTACAAGAAATTTGGCATTTAATAGCTCTCATAATTGACAGTAAAGAAGAGCATGATCCTAGGACCTCCTTCCCTAGACGTAGCTATAAATAGTGAGCTTTGTTATCATTGTAGGGACACGAATTTTCTGGGTAACTTACAATACATTCTATACAGCATTTTAATACAATTTTATTCTCTCGCTTTTGATCTTATCATTGTTGTGCCGAAAATCTTATTTCCAGACTCACTAGCTCTGCCATTCCATTTACACTCTAAGGCTAAGTATTTTATATTTCATCAGTTATTTCATTACTTTTTCGAGTAAACAACTATGTTGTTGCTTATTGGATGCTTAGAATATTGTTTTATGTGTAAATGTGCCCATTCTAATTAATTAAACATAGATATTTTTGTGTATATGTTGTATCATTCAAATTTGGAAAACTATATTGATCACATTCCATTTTAAGTTTTAATTTTTTGTTTCTTTTGTCAATATTTTTGAAGTTTACTAAAATTTACAATGTCCTCGATTAATTTCTGAACATAATGACGTAATAGTGAATGCAAATTTTACTGCCCTCATAATTTTCTACAGTTATATGCTACTGAAAATGTATAACTTGAACAACAATACATCCTAATAATATTGTCGCAACAACATTCTATGATTACATTGTTAGGAAGCATAGGCAAGAATATTCTAGTATATAAATATAAGAAAACTCACTAAATTCGTTCGCATTCCGTTGCTTTCGCACTGCAGCTCTCATCTGCTAGCTGTATTTTGGCAACCTCTACATACGTGTTATAAACTCATGCCGCCAACTCTTATATCAATCCACGTATCACTTTTATTTCACGTGGCCCCACCCACGCTCTCCTCCTCATCACTCTTCAATGTGTTATTACCCCCACAACGAACACTTGTGTTCTCCGCAACTCATAATCAAGAAATTGAAAAGTTAAAAACGTAGCAAAATAAAGAGAATATCTTAAAAAGGGATTTGAAGATGCAAGCAGCAAAGGAGAAAGCAGCTAATGTTGCCGCTTCGGCTAAGGCTGGCATGGAAAAAACCAAGGCAGTCGTCGGAGAGAAGGTTTTTGTCTTCATCTTTTCAGTATTTTCTGATTATTCTTTTTTTTTCCTTCTAAAATTAATTTAAAATTTTAAGTTATGTGTATTTACAATATATTAATATTTTTACCCATAATTAGTAAGTTAGTGTTCTGAATTTAAGGTCTGTGCTTTAACCTTTAAAATTTTAACATTGAACTCGTTGTATTTTTAAAGTTATTAGGTAATATTTATTGTTGGTTGCTTTTTTTGTGTTTGTGTACACATAAAATTATACACCGGTATCTGTATGTTGTATCCGCTCCTGAGCAAGCGTGATACGAGACGATAAGAGTATTAAATTAGACTGATAGTTTAAAAAAAAAATTATGCGTTCAAATGTGTGTAGTTTAAATTTTTATATTTATTTCTTAACTTTTGTTGAACAGGCGGAGAAATTGACGACACGTGATCCAGTGCAAAAACAAATGGCGACGGAGAAAAAAGAAGAAAGGATCCATCAAGCGGAGATGGATAAGCTGGCTGCGCAAGAGCAGAACGCGGCCTCGAGACAAGCAGCTGCCACCGGAGGAACTACTGCTTATACTGCTAGCGGCGGTGGTGTGGCCCCCGGTCACACCAACAGGGCCCATGGGAGCACTAGCGCGCCTACCGGGACAACAACTGGCGTGGTTGGGACACAGTACCCACCGGGGACCACAACTGGAACCGGAAGGGCTACGGTTCAAGGTCCTAATACTGGCGGGCAGCATGGATCTACCACCGGTTCTGCCTTTTAATTAGGATTGGAGGTGCTTTTGGAGTAATTACAACGAGTACTAGCTAAGAATAGTTACTAGTGTGTTCTTTTTTTTTCCTTGTTTTGGTAGATAAAAGTTCTTTTCCTTGTGTAAGTTGTAAAATTAGTTTTTTGTGATCATGTCGTGTATCTATATTATGTAATACAATACACGATAGTAGCTAGAAACAGGAAGATTGTAATTCGTTCTTTGGATTGAACTTCATTTTTATCATTGTCGTCACATATATTTCATCCAAAAGCTAAGCTGCACTTTTAAATTACTACGTAATTAATTATATCAATCCGTAAGGTTTTTTCCTCTTCAAATTGGGACTTCCAGCTCCACTCAATTGTGTTTCATGATGTTCGTTCATCATTGTAAGGTCATAATTTCAAAAATTTACTCGAAAAAGCTGTTCATACATGTAGTAAAGTAACTTGATCAAACATATTATATTTGGCAAATCATAGTTCCCAGGGGATATCACAAAATAAACTAAAAGGTTATTTACTGATGCATTCAACAGGGTTAGGAAACAATTTTACATATAGCATGGCATTTTTCCATTGTCTAGTTAACTATGAATAAGAGAAAAAAATGGAGGGAAAAAGGTTTTTCTTATACTGAAACAGGAAAACCCGAATAGTTTTGCTTTTTGTTTAACGCTAGCTAATATATAAGCAAATAAGCAATGGACTTGGGGAAAATGTGGCAGGTAATTTCTAACACTGAGAACATAATTATACTTGCATCAACACAAGGTGTCTCAAAAGGGGAGACTGAAAAACGGTAGTGGTGAAAGTATCATCTGACAGTAGGACTGGGCAAAATTGATAACAGTAAATATGATCATATTTCTCTCTCCCGAAAAGGAAAAAGAAGAAAAAGTTAAGGTTCTCAAAAGAAAAGAAAATAAGTTTTTTCTTCAAGCAGAAAAACTGTTTGATGTTTCCAATATAGTGAAACTCAACTCGCGACGAGCAGCTTAATTACCATTAAATTTTATTCCCCTTTCATCATCATATATCTCATCTCGTTAGAAAATCTAAGGTGAAATTATTCTATTGTTCTGCATTTTATCAGAAATTATATCAAGATTAATTGCTAAATAGAAGGAAATAGACTATCGCCGGTTGATATTTTGTTCATATAGGAGTAATATTCTATTTATGTTTGGAGAAGGGTCCAACATTAAAGGGAAGCAAAAATATGGGGGAAATTGAGCAAATATGTTGCAAAGAACCGCATTGAATATGACGATGAAGTGATTGATAATATCAGAGACAACCTATGTTGCAAATCAAAACTTTCCGCACGAAAACATGTTGTCTTTATATCAGACAAATGAAGGTACCGTTAAAATAAAAAATAGTGAGATTGTAGAGGGAAAAATACGAGATGATACATGGTCGCTTTGCGCCCAGTAACATTTAATATAGAATATTTTATACCATTAAGGATGATGGCCTGTTATAAGGAATTTGACATTTATATCTAACGTTACATCTTCATCAATGACCCTCATAATTGACATTAAAGAAAGGCATGATCCTAGGACCTCCTTTTCTAGACGTAGCTATAAATAGTGAATTATGTTATCATTGTAGAGGGACGAATTTTCTAGCTAACTTACACTACATTCTATACAGCATTTTAATACAATTTTACTCCTTTGCTTTTGATCTTATCATTATTGTGCCCGAAAATCTATTCCCGAACTCATTAGCTCTGACGTTCCATCTACGTTCTAAGGCTAAGTATTTTATATTTCATCAGTTATTTCATTACTTTTTGGATCAAATTAATTTACTTGTCTAGAAACCACGAACAAATTCAACTATACCGTTTTTTGGATAAACAATTTGGCGCCCACCGTGGGGCCTGGACAGCCGTGCAATTAAAATTGTCTTAGCAAAAATCATAAAAGAAATGGCAGATAACACTTTACCGGCACACGCAACCCTGACACTCATTAGCTTCTCACGGAAGGAAATGATTTGGCTCCTCACAAAATTGAGTCTGTCTTGCTAAAGAAATTTAGTGAGACTCTCACGTGGGGAGCTTTAATGTGGTATTCATTATTGCCTGAGCATTCCATAGATTCCTTTGAGATGCTCGCGGATTCTTTTATCAAGGCTTATGCTGGTGCCAGAAAGGTACAAGCCCGAAAGGCCGACATATTCAGGATCGCGCAGGGAGAATCTGAGTTATTACGAGATTTCATTACCCGGTTCCATAAGGAAAAGATGTTACTACCAGTAGTCCCGGATAAATGGGCAGCTGAAGCATTCACCAAAGGTTTAAATTCGAGAAGTTCGGATGCTTCCCAGAAGTTGAAAGAAAGGTCCGCTCGAGTTCTAAGCGACGACTTGGGCGGATGTCTAAAACCGGTACGAGTCGAAAATAATGATCGAAGACGATCAGGTGGGTTTTCTATCGTCGACCAAAGGAGGGGAGAAGAACAGAGAAAAAATAAAAGATGATATTGACACGGATAGACGAACTTCGAGGGGTCGATTATTGCCCTACGAGCAGACAAAAGGTCGTGGCAGGAGCTTCCGTACAGCAGACAAGTTCACCGTTGATAGAAGGATGCGGGATAGGGAAATCTGGGGGTCGCGAGATTCTTCTTACCCAAAGTTATTAGAGTATAACTTCAATGTCAGTGTTGATAGCATCCTAGGAAGCTCAAATATATCCAAAGACAAGGATGAAGCTTTGGAATCTCAAAGAAGGTTTTCAACATGATGTCAAGCTAAAGAGTTGCAAAACAAGGTCATTAGACTTCAAGTGCAGATAATGAAGTTGTTAATTGGGAGGAAGAGCTCAAGGATTAAGGATATGAGTTAGGTAGGTATTAAAATTATTTTATGGCCCAAATTTATGTCCAAGAAGAGGAGTATTGGATCCCAAGAGACATCCTTTGAAGAAGATCCTAATCGGTCCATTTTTGGACCATTTTGGCACCTAAATTGTGTCCAAACTTGCAGCCCAAAAAGTCCTACATGAAGTCACGTTTTTGTAACATAAAAAGGACTTACTTGAAGTGGTAGATGAAGACTTGGGGTATAACATCATCTTGGGAAGACCATGGCTGCACGAGATGAAAGTTATGCCTTCAACATATCACCAATTGTTAAAGTTTTCGACACTCAAGGGGATCAAACAGATAAGTGGTGATCAACCAGAAGCGAGGGAGATGAATGCAATTTCGATATCCAGTAGCAAAGGAAAGGAAAGTACGGCATAGCAATTACTGGAACCGGCACCTGGCCCCAAACCAGAGGAAGATAACCCGGGGAGAGAAGAGTCGGAACGATATCAGTACCGAGGTATTTTCAAGTACCAGAAGAAACGGACCCGACGAAGTCCACGGCAGAAGAACTGGAGCAGGTTGCAATGTTCGACAAATTCCTACAAAGGAAATTCCATTTGGGAACAGGACTGCACCCGGAGCACAGGTCTGCTTTTATTGAATTCCTTAAAATTAACGCCAATTGTTTTGCATGGTCGCACGAGGATATAACAGGAATCCCGACGGAGATAGCCGTACACAAGTTAAGATTGGATCCCAACATGCCTCCGGTAAGGAAAAAGAAGCGCCCTATTGCTGAAGCAAGGAATAAATTCGTCAAAGAAGAAGTAACACGTTTACCTAAGATTGGCTCTATCCGAGAGGTAAGATATCTGGACTGGCTAGCCAATGTATTAGTAGTTCCTAAGAAAAATAATAAATTTCGCATGTGCGTCGATAATAAGGATCTTAATGAAGTGTGCCCGAAAAACTCAATCCCATTACCAAGTATCGATCAAATGATTGATGCCACGGTGGAACGAGTTAATGAGTTTCCTCGATGCTTATTCTGGGTACAGTCAAATCAAGATGAACCCAGAAGATCAGGAAAAGACTTTGTTTATAATGAATTTCAGTACATATTGTTACAACGTAATGCCCTTCGAGTTAAAAAATGTGCCGCTTATTAACGGCTCGTGAATAAGATGTTCAAAAAATAAATAGGAAACACTATGGAAGTATATATAGATGATATTCTCATTAAGTCTTTGAATGCAGGTGACCATCTGAAGCATTTGCAAGAAACATTTGACATCCTAAGGGAACATAAATATGAAGCTTAACCCCGAGAAGTGTGCGTTTGGGGTCAGTTCGGGTAAGTTCCTAGGATTTCTAGTCTCGCAAAGGAGAATTAAGGTAAATCCCGATAAAATCAAGGCCATAGAGGACATCGGGGACCAATTGTTTGGTGTAAAAGAAGTCCAGGGGCTCACAGGAAGATTGGCAGCTTTGAGCAGGTTCATTTCCCGTTCATCGGAAAAATATCATCGCTTCTTCGCACTACTCAAAAAGAAAAACAATTTCGAGTGGACACCGGAGTGTCAGAAAGCCTTGAAGGAGTTGAAGAAATATTTGTCAAGCCCTCCGTTGCTCTCAAAACCAAAAAAAGGTGAAATGTTGCTAGTCTACCTCGCGGTTTCAGACGTTTTAGTCCGAAAGGATGAAGGTACGCAATCTCTCATTTATTACATTAGAAAAACTTTAATGGGAGTAGAAACTCGCTACCCACATTTGGAAAAGCTGGTCTTAGCTCTCATAGTTGCCGCCGGGAAGCTGAGGCCCTACTTCCAATGCCACCCGATAGCTGTAGCGACTAATTTCCCTATCCCATAGACCAGAGCTCTCAGGTAGATTGGCCAAATGGGCCGTCGAAATAAGCGAATTCGATATAGAATATAAATCGAGGACTGCAATTAAGTCGCAAGTCTTGGCTGACCTCGTGACCGATTTCATTTCGGGACAATTGCCTGTGGCAGCCAAGGTAGCAATAATGGTGTCGGAATCGACATCGAGAGTTTTGACCTTATTTATGGACAGAGCTTCAAACGTAAAAGGTTCCAGGCTCGAAATAGTCTTGATCACGCCTTCGGAGGAAACGTTAAGGCAAGTCATCAAAGCGATTCCTTTAACTAACAATGAAGCAGAATACGAAGCTTTGATTGCAGGGCTCGAATTGGCCCGGGGACTTGACTCCGAAGTCACTAAAATCAAATGTGATTCGTAGTTGGTGGTGAATCAGGTCTACGAAATTTTTGACACCAAAGAAGAATGTATGCAGCAATACGTAGTAAAAGTTCAGGCTTTATTGGCACAATTCCGAGAATGGTCAATTACTCATATCCCGAGGGAAGATAATGCGGAAGCAGATGCATTGCCAAATTTGGGCTCATCGATAGAAGTTCAGGGATCGGAATCAGGAACGGTAGTACAACTGATAAACTCAGTCTTGGACAAGGATGGTTACTATGAGGTGAATTCGACTAGTTTTGTCTGGGACTGGAGAAACGAAATAATCGATTATCTCGAGCATAGAAAGTTGCCCGAAGACCCCAAAGAATCAAGAGCATTAAGCGCCAAAGCTGCACGCTATAGCTTCAAGAAAGGCCAATTGTACATAAAATCCTTTCAAGACCCACTGGCTCGGTGCTTAGGAGCATCGGAAGCTAACTATGTCATGAGAGAAGTCCACGAAGGGATATGTGGCAACCACTCAGGTGCAGGTTCTTTGGTGTTGAAATTAGTTTGGGCAGGATATTACTGTCCCCGTATGGAACAAGATGCCAAAGAATTCGTACGAAAATGTGATAAAACCCAACGCTATGCACCACTAGCATCAACTGGAAGAACTCCTACATTCAGTTCTGTCCCCGTGGCCATTCATGAAATGGGGAATGGACATCATCGGACCACTACCACCAGCTCCCGGAAAGGTAAGGTTTCTTTTAATTTTGATTGACTATTTTTGTAAATGGGTGGAAGCATGTCCTTATCAGAAGATCGGAGAAAGCGAAGTGGTCCACTTCCTGTGGGAAAACATAATTTGCAGGTTTGGAATACCAAAAGGGATTGCATGCAACAATGGACCGAAGTTTATCGGCGCAGAAGTTATAAAGTTCCTTGAAGATTTGAAGATGAAGAGGATTAACTCTTCACCTTATCATCCGAGCGCAAATGGTCAAGCAGAGTCAACAAAAAAAGTGATCATACAAAATCTAAAGAAAATGTTGGAGCGGCAAAAGGTAACTGGCCTGAAGAATTACCTGGGGTTCTATGCGCCTGCCGAACAACGACCAAGTCAAGCATGGGAGATATCCCTTTTCCCCTTATGTACGGCGCAGAAGCTTTGATACAGGTGGAAGTAGGGGAACCAACCTTAAGGTATTTTTAGGCGAACGAAGAATCGAACAAAGAGGCAATGCTAATCAACTTGGAGCTGCTCGAGGAACGCAGGGACTTGGCGCATGTCAGAATGACGGCTCAAAAGCAAAGAATGGAGCGATATTATAATCGAAGAGCCAACCTCCGTTATTTCAAAGTAGGAGACTTGGTCTTGAGGAAGGTAACTCAAAACACCCGGGAACTCAATACGGGCAAGTTAGGCCCAACATGGGAAGGCCCTTACCGGATTTCAGCTATCACTGGGAAAGGGTCATACGAGTTGGAGAACCAGAACGGAGACAAGTTTCCCAACAACTGGAACGTGGCTCACCTCAAAAGATATTACTGCTGACAAACAACAGTCAAACGAAAAGTATGTGCTGCACTCTTTTTTCCTTCGTTCAGTTTTTGTGCCAATTGGGTTTTTCTGGAAAAGTTTTTAACAATGTAGCAAGGAAAGCATACTACGAAGACAACAGTGATAAGACCTGTCATAATAAGGCAAACGAACAAGTTTCCACTCGGGGACGATTAGATAATCTTTGCTTCAATAGCCAGTTCCCACTAGTAAGTTAAGTTTGCTACCGAACGGAGGTTACTCGACTGTTCACGAGCACAAACCACTAGAGGACTGTTAGGTATTCTTTCGCTCGATAGCATGAGTTCCTAAGGAGAAACAAGATATGTTGTCGAGTGAAGGATTACCTAGCAATTCATTGGTGGGATCTTCGAAGATACAAGACTTTCAGTGTTCTAATATGCACCTCGCATTCGAACACTGGGGGGAAATGATATGAGAATACGGCAACACTGAATGCCACGTCAATCGGGAAACAAAAATTCGGGAATAGAATACATCATCGGGACCGGGAACTACGCAGCCAGCCTCATAGAAACAATTTGTACAATATAGCCACAAGTCATGGCAATTTCTTTTCTGCATAGCAAAATGCTTATGTACTTTTGAAAATAGAAGGAATTAAATGAAATGAAATCCTTTTGTTTTTATCTTGTTTCTTGTCTGAACGATGAGTTAATTTTGCCATTTGAAAGTTAAACAAGTACTTCAAATAAGTGTCGTAATGAACTGTAGGCGTCCTCTTCAAGAGCACCGTAAACATAAAAGGACCCTGTCTTATAAGAACCCTCACGTTAAAGGACTGGTTCCGGAAGTATCAATGCCCGGAATCTAAAAATCCATCAGGGAAAAATACACTCGAAGCCGCATACAAAAAGGACGCAAACAGAAAACTTGCGCAAATACGTATAAAAACCCTCACGTTAAAGGGCAGGTTCCGGAAGTATCAATGCCCGACATCTAAGATACCATCAGGGAAAATAACACTCGAAGCCGCATACGAAAAAGACGCAAAAAGAAAACTTGCACAAATACTTATTGAAACCCTCATGTAAAAGGGATAATTCTCGGAAGCAAGCGCATCATGAAAAATGCATCCAAGACCACATACGGAAAAACATGCGCAGAATTCTTAAAAGTATATAAGGGTTGAAAATTTTGCACAAATATTCAAGCAAAAGTAAGAGTCAAACAAAAATTTGAAAAAAAATATGTCTTCATTTACAAGAACATACCAAAGGAAATACAAAACGGGAAAAGACAAGTAAAGCTAAACCGCAGCGTCTCCGGAATCAGAAAGAAGAGAAGTATATGCATTCCTGAGAGTAGTAGATGGCTCCGCCGATGGCTCAACATTTTCCCCAGCTTGGTCTTTGGCATCATCACCTTCCGATCCTTCTTCAGTTTTTGAAAACTCGAAACCGGAATCAGAAGAACCTGGAGCATCAGACTGCACCAGGAGTCCCTTTTTTTCAGCCAACTCAAGCTCTCGGGCCTTAAGAATTTCGGCATCAATGTCAATGATACCAATATTGGCCTCTTCCAAGGTTTTTCTCATCATGCTATACGTGAAATAAGTTTTTTCAACAATGAGGGAAGCCGCTCGGCGCTTGAGTTTTCCTTAAGTAGAGTAACTTCAACAGAAAGGTTTTCCCGGGCGAACCTAGCAGATTTGAGACTGACGCCGAGCTCATGGACAGTTGAACTAAAGAGCCTATTATGCTCGATAGTTTTCCTGTATTTCTCTTCTAGCTGGGCATGTTTTTCCACCACAGTAGCAAGCTCTTCACTTTTGGAGTTTAAGGCTGCCTCCAAGTTAATCACTCTTTCAGTGGAGGCAGCCTCATGATCGGTTGCAACAAGAATGGCGTTTTAGACTTCTACCCATTTAGCCTTGGCTTCATCAAATCTAACCCTCAGCGGTCCTCCAAATCAACGGCCTCGGTAGCCTTGGCTAAGGGTCACCACTTCCTGCTCGCTTTGCTGCAAACGGGCCTCCAAATCAACGACCTCGGTAGCCTTGGTTTCCAGTTCCGAGAGGCGGAGAACAATCTGGTCCCTTTCCGCCAAAAGCTGATCCCATGCAGAAGTAAGTTCTTGCTTCTCACGAATCAGCCTTTGAAGGCCCTCAAAAGCAAGAAAATTGGCCTACAAATCAATAAGTGGTAAAACTTAGAGTACATTTGTTCAAAAGTAGAAGAATTAATAGAAAAAGAAAGGAATGTACCGCTGCGGCGTTATGCATAACATTGTTTAACAAACACTCCCCCAAGAGTGTCAATATCTTATCCCAGTCTTTTTTCTGAAGCTAATGGCTTTAGATAGTTAGCAAGCTCCACCGGCCTCGAAAGCAAGTTGCACCCGATGGAGACCGAAAGGGTAACACTCCTCCTCCTTTGTGGATCTTTAGAAGGGACAGCATAATTTTGCCTCAAATTCCCATGAACTGGGGACTTTGGAGGAGGGACACTTCTTCATGGTCAGGTGCGGCTGATGGATATAATGTAGCATCAGCAGTTGGAAGAGTGGCTGGAGATGGAAATGATGTAGCAGTTTCTGGTGGTGGTGAAGGTAGAGATGAAGCTGATGGAGTTAAAGAGTAAGAAGCAGCTGCATCAAAAGTGCTGGTTGTTTGATGCTCGCCAACCAAATACGGCACGGACCCGGTACTCAGCCCCGCGGTATCGGTTACAATAATTGGGGCTCGGAAGCGGGAGTTAGCATATTCAATTAAATCGGATTCTCCCTAAAATGCTGAAACGTCATCATCAGTTAGTGCAATTGTCTCAACGGGTCGAGCATCCTGTTGAGATGATGAGGATCGTATCCTTCTATGTAAAGAAGCTCCCTCATCAGTAGCTTCTTTATCATCATCGCATCACAGTGTCTATGATCGGCCTGGAAGGAGGATCAGTTATCATCGCCACCGGAGATGACTCGGGGGCATCAACCTTTGCCCTTTTATTCTTTTCCTCGGCCGCATCAGCAGGGTCAGCCAAAACATCCTCCTAAGGGACATCAACTGAGCTTGCATATGGACCTAATTTCATGAACAAGTCAGAAGGGTTCAACCAAGTTCTTCATATACAAAAATATGGAAACAAGGCAATTTAAAGTTACCATGATTTTTGGCCTTCCACCCGTATTTAAGGGGCAGCTCTTTCCACAAACGAGTTTCAGGCGTTGTGATGTCCAAGATCTTCTGAACCCACCGGTCCAAGCCTTCTATCACTGGTAGGATCCATCGAGTCGCTGTAACAAACAAAGGTTGAAGGATCAATACGAGCATGAAAGAATATTTAGTAGGAAAATTTTTATTAAAGGGAACTTATGAAAACTGTTCCAAGCAACCGGAAAGGATGAAGTCGTTGTTGGAGTAATGTCACTGGTGGCAATTGTAACGTACCATTCCATCTATCCACGGTCGTTGTCGTCATCGATGCTAGACTGTAAAGCATGGTGGCCGTGCTTGCAAAGGTCTATCATTCCTCGCGGAAGATTTTGGGAGAATAAAGATTCATAATATGAGCTAGGGTTAGGTCCTATCCAGTTTCTTGGCACAAACACCGAAGGCAGGCGATCGTCCTCCACAATGAAGGAATTACCTATGCCAAGCACACCTGGTAGCGGAGGAAAAACTCCGCAATTACGGAATCAAGCTCTCCGCTTAAAGAAAACACACCCAAAGTAAAGGGATACGTGAAGAAATATGTAAAACCTTCCTTGCGAAGGGTCACTCTCTTTGATAAATCAGGAGCAATAATATTTAACTTAGGGCAATGGCAGTCCTCCTTCACAGCAGGAATACTGGAAGGCAAATGGAAGAAGGGTATCTACTAACAGCCCATGTACGAAGGTTGGAAGTAGGAAATTTCTCTTCAGAATCTTTCGAAGTACTAAGCCTTCTTGGGATGATGGAATCTACTGTTGGAGGAACGGAATCCTCAGTTTTGTTCTTGCCTTTTGAAGAACTAGCACAATTTGAGGAGAAAGCAACTAGAATAAAAGGAAGGAAAATTTCTGGTTCAAAGAAGATCAGAGAAAAGTTGGGCATGAAGTACATAAGAGGAGGATGATGTGTATAACTAAAATTTTGGTGGGCAAATTCATAGCCATGATTACCTCAATAATCGGCAAAAAGCTGTGCTGAATCGTGAGATGACACATTTTTGGGGCATTAAATGCGAAGAGACGTGCGTCTAATCAACTGTCAAAAAACTTCAAAGAGAGTTATAGTAATTCCCGCAAAAAAGGTGCTTTCTAACAACTTTTCGGTAACTCAAGATTGTGTCACCGGAAAGTAGGGGGCTTATCTGCATAGGAAAAAATATGACATGACATGTGGTCGCTTAAAGGAAGGACACGTGGAACAAGATGGGGATGGCCACCGAACATAGCTATTCCGCTTGTCACCGGAAGGAATAACGATCATAAAAGAAGTATTAAATGCATGCACTCGCTATCATTTAATACAGAATATTTTGCAGCATTAAGGATGATGGCCCGTTACAAAGAATTCGGCATCTATGTTTAACGTTACATCTTCATCAATGGCCTCGCACTACTAAAAATCAGTGTTTTAGCGACCAAAAATTAGCGACCAAAGTTGGTCTGCCTCAAAAAGCGACCAACATTGGTCGCCAAAGTAGAGAAAAAAATTGAAAAAAAAACTTAAATCAGATAGCGACCAAAGTAGGTCGCCAATTGGTCTCCATATTCGTCAACTTTTTGACCGGACTGGTCAGACCAACCTGGTCAAAGAAAATTCACTATTGGCGACCAACTTTGGTCGCAAAACTGGACCCACGTTTAAAATTAGCGACCAAAGTTGGTCGCTTATTGAAGGGGAATTTTATGGGGAAAGAAGAGACCAAAGTTGGTCGCTTCTTTTGAATATTAAATAAATCAGATTTTAGTAGAGCGACCAAAGTTGGTCGCTTATCGAAGGGAAATTTTATGGGGAGAGAAGCGACCAAAGTTGGTCGCCAATCTTGAATATTAAATAAATCCGATTTTAATTTAGCGACCAAAGTCGGTCGCTTATTTGATGGAATTTTATGGGGAAATTTGCGACCATAGTTGGTCGCTTATCTGGAATATTAATTAAATCAGATTTTAATTGGGCGACCAACATTGGTCGCCATCTGG
>MCJB01018362.1:0-11562 GCA_002018475.1 Nicotiana obtusifolia | reverse complement strand
GTAGGATTTTACATCATATAAGAAAAAACACTACCATCCCCCTCTTTTTATCGAAATAGCCCTTTATCCCCCTCTTTTTTTTTTCCTGTTCATCTCTTCCTCTTATCCTATGATCCTAACAGCATACATAGATGATAAAGGGCTATTTCGATAAAAAGAGGGGGATAAAGGGCTATTTCGATAAAAAGAGGGGGATGGTAGTGTTTTTTCTTATATGATGTAAAATCCTACTCAGTACTTCCTTACCTTAGTATGAACCATATATGACCTAATTTTCTCTCTCAGAAAAAGACCTTTTTTTTTTTTTTAATCCTGTTCATCTCTTCCTCTTAACCTATGATCCTAACAGCATACATCTCTAGCCACACCCCGGATACCGACGTTAAAACGGCCTCTTGCCTGAATACGTCTCTCAATTCCTAGGAATTTACAGGCTAGTCCATAGTTATTGTTAAGAAGTTAAGAGAATAAACATTACTAAGGATAAACATCATAACATAAAACAATATGAACAATATGTACAAAACAACATATCTTTAAACAAACATATTTACATTACATAGAGAGAGAGTTTTAGATCTTACATGATTTATACAAGGATAAGGTTTCCCTTTCGGGAACCCCGAAGAGTACTGCTATAAGCTGGGAAAGAAACTGCACACCTTGCTGGAAAATTAACTATACAACACTCTGTTTTTTTTTTTTTTTCAAGAAAACTGAAAAACTCTCAAAAGAATTGCTCACTGGATTTTTACAAACTCTTGCTCTCACTTACTTGCTGCACACTGAGTTATGAACAAAGAGGGGGTATTTATAGGCACTTCTGGACTTCAAAGACGGACTTCAAATTGAAATATAATTCCACTTAGCAGCCGGGTACACATTGGGCCCCATCGTCACATGCTTTGTAGATTCCTTTCAATTTTATCCGTTGCTGTTTCATCCTTATCTCTTACTTTTCTTTATGTCTTCATCATAGACTATAGGCTTTTGTAGTCAGTCTTTATTGTAGTTGTCCTTGTAGATGTCCCATCTTGTCTAGTTTTTTGTCTTCATGTGTCCAAATTATGTAATGCTTCTTCATCAAAACTGTATCCGGAATCTTGATCGTCATTAGGGTCTTGAGCAAATTGTTCTAAATCATCTAAATGGAGTCTGAATGCTGGTGATCCTGATGGAGTATTAAAAGTATTATTGCTCTGATTCGGAGTATCTTCTGGTTCTGGATTTACTGATTTGTCTTCAATATTTGTAGCTTCACTATTATGACTTTTGCTGATTAATTTTAATATAGTCTCTCCAACTATTGCTTCGATATTTTTCTTTTCTTTCTTGGTATTTTTTCTCAATTTAATTCCTTTGTCTTTTCTTGATTTTGAACTTGAACTTTCTAAGCCTGATTTAATATTGAAGCTTGCAGGAAGCTTCCTTACACTTTTTGGCAAAGTGTCAGCCATTAACGGATTTGATGAGTCTTTACCGGCTACCGTTTGAACCGGACTAGCTGTACCTTTCTCCGATACAGTGGAGTTTCTTGTATTCAGAGAGGAATACACACTCGTCTCATCCATTTTTACTTGAGATGGAGAACTCTGGGGAGTATTGGGGTTATAGTATGTCTGAGAACTTTGAGTAGGTGTAGGAGAACTTTGAGTAGGTGTAGGAGAACTTTGTTGTTTGTATAATTCACAATGAAGTAAATTTATTCTATCTTGAAGTATGGCATTTTGTTTAAATATTTCTTGTCTTTCTTGGGTTAGGAAAGTATTGTGTCGTATTAATTCCTGTTTTTCTTGGAGGAGTATTTCTGTCTGTTTTTGAAGGTCTTTCTTTTCTTTTTCTAAGGTTTGGTTTGTCTGATTTAGTCTTCTGAACCCGTCTGTCATGGATGAACAGTGATCACAAAAAATGATTTTCTGGGAGTCTTTGGCTATATTGTATTGTGGAACTGGAGTAGTATTTCTTAATTCTGGAGTAATATAAAAATTAGGACCTAAATGTCCTCTTGCAAAATCTAAAGCTTCAGTTAAATCATTGAAGCCTTTGTATAATGGAGTAGTATATCCTTTAATAGTATCTAGTACTTGTATTCAAGTTTGGTATACTCCTGGAACTCTTCCCTGTACAACTGCATAAAACTTAAAACGACTGTCTCTATTTCTGTCAGTAAAGTATTGACTTAAAGCATTTAATACTCCAATAAAATATTTAACATCTTTCTTATGGAATGCCATCCATAAATTGTCTAATAGACATTTCTGGGGCTTATCCACTATCATATTGGGTTGTAAATTAAAAGTTAAATTAGATTGAGGATAACATATTAAATTATACTTTCCATAGAATATTCTTTCCAGACCTTCCTCCATTTTCGTCTGGGGTCTAAATTGAGTCTGTCTTAAAAGTATTTGTAAGTATTCATTTGAGTCTTGAGGGGTTGTATCTTTAGATGTTGATGCTGATGCATCTGTATTTTTCCTGCACTCATAATTAAATTGGTTAGACTTTAATAATTAATCTGCTCAACTTATCAGCCAAATTATTATCCTTTCCCTTAATATGCTCAATTTTGATATTATAAATTGAAGTTGCATCTAAGAAATTTAACCATCGCCTTTTACTGCTATTTTTATCATTTATATTTTGATAAAATTTAACTATAGCTTCACAATCAGTACGAACTAAAATTTCTGGCTTATTTAGTATATAAATTTTAAAACTATTTAAACCATAAATTACAGCTAAAACTTCGGCATCTATAGCAGATATATTACCTTTTTCTTTATATTTACCACTTTGGTAAGCACATATAATTTCTTGTTTTTTACTACTGTACTTATTAGGTCTTGCCTTTAACACTGTTCCCCATCCTTCAGCACATCCGTCAGTTTCTACTATTAAATAATCTGTTTCTAATGGAAGTGCTAGATCTGGAATTTCTTTCACCATTTCCTTTAACTTTTTTACCAATTTTATATCTTCTTGATTAAATGATCTTTGTCCTGTTTTTCCTGTCTTAGCATATAATGGTCCTGCTACTTTTCCTAAATCTTTAATGAAAGGTCTAGCATAATTTAATATACCTAAAAATGTTTGTAATTCTTTAACAGTACTAAGATTATCTTTCATATCTAAAATCTTTTCAGCTATATGAGGTTGTAGTTTTATTTTTCCTTCTCCTATTATAACTCCTAAAAAATTAATATATGTTTTACATAATTCCATCTTTTTCTTACTTATTATTATTCCATGGTCTACAAATAATTTGAATACTATCTGTAGATGTCCTAGATGTTCTTTCATATTATTACTAAAGACTAGAATATCATCTATATATACTAAAGTAAAATTTTTATATTTATTAAAAATATCATCCATTTTTCGTTGAAAAATAGGGGGTGTGGCTAGAGATGTATGCTGTTAGGATCATAGGTTAAGAGGAAGAGATGAACAGGATAAAAAAAAAAGCAATATATATATGTACTTTATGTGTATTATATATATATATATATATATATAAACAATAAACTATATATATTTATATATATATACATATATATATATATATACAACACTTATATAAAGCAACACTAATATAAAAAAAAGGTCTTTTTCTGAGAGAGAAAATTAGGTCATATATGGTTCATACTAAGGTAAGGAAGTACTGAGTAGGATTTTACATCATATAAGAAAAAACACTACCATCTCCCTCTTTTTATCGAAATAGCCCTTTATCCTGGTATTAGGTCATATATGGTTCATACTAAGGTAAGGAAGTATTGAGTAGGATTTTACATCATATAAGAAAAAACACTACCATCCCCCTCTTTTTATCGAAATAGCCCTTTATCCCCCTCTTTTTATCGAAATAGCCCTTTATCCTGGTATCAGAGCGTGATAAGTTTCTAGGACAGACAGACATTTATATGAGACAAATATACTTTCTAAGAGAGTCAAGAATATTATTGAAACAATATAGGAGAGCTTGTCAGGAATGGACTAAGCTTAGAAATAGTTTAATAAATAAATTAGTTAAATTCGAAAAGAAATACAAATATTGCCTTAGTTATAACTTAGAACCAGTTACTACATATAGGAACGATATAGCATATCATCTACAAGTTAGTAATTCTCACGTTCTTAGATATAAAGCTAATATAAGAAGAATAATAAGACAGATTGAGAATATCCCTTCATTAGATTAATATTTATATGAAACATTACTTTTCAAGTTTTTATCCACAGTCACCGGAAGTCTTAAGATTAATAAAAGCACATAATAAATATTTAAATAGATTACAACAATTTAAGATTAAAACAGAAAATTTTTTACAAGATGTAGATGCAAATTTTAAGGAAGATTTAGATAAACCAGAGATAATAGAATTTAAATATTTTACAACTAAACAAATAGATCAATTAGATTTAGATATAAATAACGCAATGGAACATATAGAATATTTATCAAGACTAATAGGAGCAATTATATGAAAAAACACCCAGCTTTTGAACATATAAGAAGAGCTAATAGAATTATAAGTAAAAATAACGTTGATATACATAGTGTAAAAGAAAGAAGAAATAGTTTCGAGAAAGTTAAAAAAGATCTAGAACAAATATTAAAATTTTCTATAAACTACGATTTATATATTCAAATACAAAATACGATAGAAGAATTAGATTGGGAATTAGAAACCCTTGAAGAAGTTAGAAAACATTATAAGGCTATTAGAAAAGGTGGTGAGTGTATGATTAGAGCTAGTTATAGTTTTAATTATTAGAAATAGATCTTACAAAGAAAATAGAATATCTAGATTTAGAAATACCATTTGAGAAAAAATATAGAAAATCTTTTAAAGAAGGAATACAAATAAGGTGTAACGTAGCGAAAGGAGAACATAATTTACATAGTGAAGACTCTCATCTAAATTCAATAACAGATTTAATAATAAATTTAGGAGAAAATCTTAAAAAGGAAAACGATAAAATATTAAAATTTATTAGAAAAAATAGAATCTATACAAAATAAACAATTAGAGATTATAAGGAAATTAGAACAAAATCAAGATTTTTTGAAAGACCAACAAGAATTTTTAAACAAGAAAATATTAAGAAAAAATATAGAAGATATTAATATCCAAGAATTTAAACAATTATTAATACAAATAAAAGAAGTAATACTTTTATGAATGATTTAGATAATCCCTTTTATAAAGATATCTTAAAAAAGAGTAGTTTCATTTAAAAAGATCCAGAAGGATTAACAGATTATTTACCACCCTCAAAGTCGGATCAAGTTTTAATAAAACAAAATAATACAATTATTTTATTATTATTAGATATAAATTTAAAATTGGAAAGTTTAATAAAAGGAAAGTCTAGTATAGGACAAACTTCAGAAATAGACGATATAATTGATAAATTGAAGAAAGTAGAAATAACACCTACTAAAGAAAGAGTTAAAATTGTTAAAGAACCTCAAAAATGGAGATTTTTTCAAGTAAAGGAAGTAGAAGAATCCAAAAAGGAAGTAGCTCAAACGTCTCAACCCAAGACGACATAAGAAGTAATATAATAACAAAAATAATGAATAAGAATTCACAAAATAATATAACCCATCAGTTAGAGGAGGTTATAGATGTAGACAAGGATATACAAATTTTTCAACCACACAAGTTAAGTCTACTAAGTCCCAAGACTTTATATCAAACTGGCAGGTTTGGCAATACGTCACAATTATATAGACATTATCGAGAAGAAGAATTATCTGTATTAGGTAATGGACACCAAAAGATTAATCTAATATCAGACGAATCCTTGATTAAAATACAAAAGGCAAATATGAGATCTATACATTTAGGATTAATAGTTATAGGAATAAAAGGATTAACAAGAAAGCATTTAGGAACTAAAGTGTTAGTTACTTTATTTGATAATAGATGGACAGATCCGAAGAAAGCCATAATAGGAGTAACAGAGGTAGATATGACTAATAATGGTGGAATATTTTATTGTAGTCCAGATTTTATGTTAAATATTGAAGATTTTGCAAATGAAATAAAAATTAGCTTTCAAACAAAAGGATACCAAGACATGAAAAGAGGTAATAATCTCTTAGCATGTATAGGATTTATTGGTAAATTAGCAAATAATGGTGATACAAAATTTAAGATAAATGTTGACGATGTAGTACAATTAATAGGAAATAAAGGAATAAAATTGATGAAACCTTTTAAAGTAGATGCATTATTTAACGCAGGATTAGAATGGAATTTAGAAAATTTACAAGAAGAAAGTAGTCTATATCAACCAAAAGACCATTTAATGTACGAAAATAGAAGAGGAAAGACATCTATTAGATTTACTAATTACCAAAAAACAACTCAAGAAGAAGAAGATAATAATGAAGAAGTTACTGTTAATATGATGAATATATCAGAAATAGAACATGGTTATGAGGTAGACATAGCAATACAGAAAGCTAGAGAAATCTATGAAAAAGATAATAAAAATACATTTAAATGTAAAGGATGTAAACAACCACAATTAAGTATAGAACAGGTAGAAGAGCATTTTAAAAAATTGTGAATTTAGAGATGATAATTATGGTATAAAGTACAAGACTCGATAACTACATAATTAGAATCTATTACAAATGATGATGATATGTCAATAAATAGTAATATACAAGAATTTATGGAAAGTTCAGGATTAGGAGAATCAACTGCTACAAGTGCAACTCCATTCCAAAGAACTAGGCGAGTAGAGTATGACCAATCACCTTATTATCAAACTGGAAATATGCCTAGGACAAGAGTATATAGAATAAATCAGGAAATATCTTCAGATAATAGAGATATTAAACCAAGAGGTAGGAGACAACCTTTTGAACAACCAATTAAATTACAAGATGCTGGAGATAAAGGAAAAATATTAAACATAGCAGCCCATGATCCCCAGACATGGAATTCAGTAGTAGATATATGGAAAAATATAGTAATAGCAGATTACATTAAGTATTGTCCAGATAATACAGATACAGAAGTAATGTATAAATATTTAGAAACCTTTTTAGGAGAATCTACAAAAAGTTTATGGGAAGCATATAAAGTTAATTTCCCACAATTTGATGATTTATGTAGATTAGGAGCCAACCCATATAATTTTGTAAATAAAATACATTGTTTAATAACAGGAGAAGATCCAAATAGTGGATTATTAGTATTACAAAGGAATGCGTTAATAAAGTTAGAACAACTAAGTATTTATAATTGGAATTCTATTAAACCTTTTTTGACAGAATATTATTACTATTGTAATATTAGTGGAAATGCTTTTGACCAGTTTTTAGGAAAAAAAAATTACTAAATAAACTGCCAGGAGCTTTAGGAAGAGAAATAGAAGAGAGATGGAATAAAAGAGAAGGTGTAGTACAAAACCCTAATTTTCAATGGCCAATAGGGCATATTATACAACATATAATGCAAATTTTGCAAGAAAAATGTACTAATATAGCAATACAAAAACAATTAAAGAAAGGTGAAAATTTTTGTAAAAATATATATACTACTCAACATTATGGAGATCAAGCCCCAAGGAAATATACTAGAAAATATCAAAAGAATAAGAAACAAGGACCAACAAATAGAAAAAGAAAATATTTTCTTAGAAAGTCATCTGCTAAAAAACCGTATTTAGATAAAGATAAACATGTTAGAAAATATAAGGATAATAGAAACTATAAGAATACTTTACAATGTTTTACTTGTGGAAGTATAGAACATTTAGCTAATCATGTCCTAAGAGGAATAATAGTAGAACTAGAAATGCTCAATTAATAGAAGATTTTAATGAAACTTTAATTAATGTAGATGAATACATGTCAGATACGGAAAGTATATATTCAGTAGTAAGTATGGAAGTATTTGAAAGAGAAAAAGATTCTTCAGATGAAGAAGAAGATAACTATAGAAACGAGATAGGAATAGATTTATTAGAAAAAATGGAATTAGATTTTGATCAAATTAATATGGTAAATATAGAAGAATCAGAATGTAATCATAATTTTGAAAGAGGAAAAGGATTTGATAGTAGTTGCTGTTATATATGTCATTGGTTCCCTGAAAGAACTAAAAGAGCAAGATGTAGTTTATGTTATAAAATAGCTTGTATAAAGCATATAGAAAATAATGAGTTTAAAAATACCACTATAGTTAAAGTACTAGATGAAAGTGAAAAAGAAATAAAAGTTACAAATATAGTAAGCGAACCTTCAACTAGTGAACCTAGTTATACAAGAATTGAAGACCTAGAAGAAAGGATAAAAATATTAGAAGAAAGGGTAAATAAATTAGAAAATAAAAATGAAAATAAAGAAAATGAGTTAGTAAATATTATAGAACCTGATCCACATGAATTAGTGGGAGTAATTTGTAATGAGGATGAATATATGTATTCTATTAAGGTACTAACAAGATTAAAAATAAGGGAATATGAAATACAGACTTTAGCTTTAATAGATACAGGATGTACAAATAGTATAATAAATAAAAGAATTTTACCTAAAGAAGTAGTTAAAGAAATGACACCTAGAGGTGCTTTTCAAATGGATGGTAAAGTAAATAAATATAGTCATTATGTAGAAAAAATAGGAATAAGTTTTATTAATACATGTTCCGAATTCTATAAACCAACTTATACTCTTTATAAAGTTTGGTCTAGAGAACTAGATATTAAAGTTGATTTTATTATAGGATTAGATTTTATACTAAAAAATAATGGAAGTTGTACCATAACTAGAGATGGGGTTATGTTTTCTAAATTTTTAACTCAGACTCCAGTCATTACTGCAACAGGTCAAACTATAGGAAGAAAAGAAATTAAATCTCAACCTACCCAATGTAATAAAGGAGATAATTGTACATGTAATATAAACAACTTAGAAAAAATAGAAACTGAAGAAATAGAAGATTTCGTAGATGAAGAATTAGAAAAAGATTATAATATGATAGAATTAAGTCATGAATTATATAATTTTAACCAGGGTATTCAAAAAATATGAGTTATAAAAAATCAAGAAGATTTACAGAAAATAGTGTAAATTTTAGATGAATTAGAAATTACAGGGGAAAAGCCTTTAGAACATTGGAAGAAAAATAAGATAGTTTGTAAATTAGATATTATCAACCCAGAATATATAGTTAGAACAAAAGCAATAGAAGCTACAAATCAAGATTTAGAAGATTTTAAAATACAAATTAAAGAACTATTAGATTTAGGAGTAATAAAACGTTCTACTTCTAAACATAGATCAGCAGCTTTTATGGTAAGAAACCATAGTGAACAAGTTAGAGGAAAGGCTAGAATGGTAATAAATTATAAGAGGTTAAATGATAACACGAATATGGATGGATATAAAATACCAGATAAAACAGAACTACTAAATAGGATACAGGGACGAAAAATATTTAGTAAATTTGATTGCAAATCAGGATATTGGCAAGTTAAAATGCATGAAGATAGTATAGAATGGACAGCCTTTACATGTCCTGAAGGTCATTTTGAATGGTTAGTAATGCCATTTGGATTAAAGACCGCACCCCCTATTTTTCAACAAAAAATGGATGATATTTTTAATAAATATAAAAATTTTACTTTAGTATATATAGATGATATTCTAGTCTTTAGTAATAATATGAAAGAACATCTAGGACATCTACAGGTAGTATTCAAATTATTTGTAGACCATGGGATAATAATAAGTAAGAAAAAGATGAAATTATGTAAAACATATATTAATTTTTTAGGAGTTATAATAGGAGAAGGAAAAATAAAACTACAACCTCATATAGCTAAAAAGATTTTAGATATGAAAGATAATCTTAGTACTGTTAAAGAATTACAAACATTTTTAGGTATATTAAATTATGCTAGACCTTTCATTAAAGATTTAGGAAAAGTAGCAGGACCATTATATGCTAAGACAGGAAAAACAGGACAAAGATCATTTAATCAAGAAGATATAAAATTGGTAAAAAAGTTAAAGGAAATGGTGAAAGAAATTCCAGATCTAGCACTTCCATTAGAAACAGATTATTTAATAGTAGAAACTGACGGATGTGCTGAAGGATGGGGAGCAGTGTTAAAAGCAAGACCTAATAAATACAGTAGTAAAAAACAAGAAATTATATGTGCTTACCAAAGTGGTAAATATAAAGAAAAAGGTAATATTTCTGCTATAGATGCCGAAGTTTTAGCTGTAATTTATGGTTTAAATAGTTTTAATAATATTCTTGACTCTCTTAGAAAGTATATTTGTTTTATATAATTGTCTGTCTGTCCTAGAAACTTATCACGCTCTGATAAGTTAGTTTATCTTCTAGCAAGGTGTGCAGTTTCTTTTCCAGCTTATAGCAGTACTCTTCGGGGTTCCCCGAAGGGAAACCTTATCCTTGTATAAATCATGTAAGATCTAAAACTCTCTCTGTATGTAATGTAAATATGTTTGTTTAAAGTTATGATGTGTTGAACATATTGTTCATGTTGTTTTATGTTATGATGTTTATCCTTAGTAATGGTTATTCTCTTAACTTCTTAACAACAACTATGAACTAGCCTGTAAATTCCTAGGAATGGAGAGACGTATCCAGGCAAGAGGCAGTTTTAACGTCAGTATCCGGGGTGTGGCTAGAGATGTATGCTGTTAGGATTATAAGTTAAGAGGAAGAGATGAACAGGATAAAAAAAAAACAACATGAACAATATGTTCAACACATCATAACTTTAAACAAACATATTTACATTACATAGAGAGAGAGTTTTAGATCTTACATGATAATTAAAACTATTTTTTCTCAATTTAATTCCTTTGTCTTTTCATGATTTTGAACTTGAACTTTCTAAGCCTGATTTAATATTGAAGCTTGCAGGAAGCTTCCTTACACTTTTTGGAAAAGAAACTGCACACCTTGCTTGAAGATAAACTATACAACACTCTGTTTTTTTTTTTTTTCAAGAAACTGAAACTGAAGAACTCTCAAAGAAATTGCTCACTGAACTTTTACAAACTCTTGCTCTCACTTACTTGCTGCACACTGAGTTATGAACAAAGAGGGGGTATTTATAGGCACTTCTGGACTTCAAAGACGGACTTCAAATTGAAATATAATTCCACTTAGCAGCCGGGTACACATTGGGCCCCATCGTCACATGCTTTGTAGATTCTTTTCAATTTTATCCGTTGCTTTTTCATCCTTATCTCTTACTTTTCTTTATGTCTTCATCATAGACTATAGGCTTTTGTAGTCAGTCTTTATTGTCCTTGTAGATGTCCCATCTTGTCTAGTCTTTTGTCTTCATGTGTCCAAATTGTGTAATGCTTCTTCATCAAAACTGTATCCGGAATCTTGATCGTCATTAGGGTCTTGAGCAAATTGTTCTAAATCATCTAAATGGAGTCTGAATGCTGGTGATCCTGATGGAGTATTAAAAGTATCAATTCTCTGATTCAGAGTATCTTCTGGTTCTGGATTTACTGATTTGTCTTCAATATTTGTAGCTTCA